>VDFB02270651.1:153285134-153515030 GCA_007258455.2 Sequoia sempervirens
GCTCTCAATCGCCTTTCCAACACCTATAAAAGGTTGAAATTTCGATGAGAAATGCAAAAGTCATGCCCATTTTATTAAAGAGGGTTTTCTAGGTCTTCAAAATATATATCTGTTTTGTTTTTCAAAAAAATGGATTCCTGCTTTCAAAAATGGATATCCGTTTTGTTTTTTGAAAAAAAGGGTTCCCGCTTTCCAAAACGGATATCTGTTTTGGTTTGGTATTACCAAATCTAAACAAATATTGGTTTGAGATTTGGTTTGAGATTGCTTGACTTGGAAAGTCAACCTAAAAAATGTGTTTTGAAAATTTTGCTTTGTTTTTCAAAGTTTTCCCTTGTGGTTGGTGACTCTTTTTTATCCGAATTTCATTAAACAAAAAGGGTTTATAGAAAAAATCGTCAGCTTTCCACCAATATAACTTATGTCTTATTTTTATTTTAATAAATAATTATTACTGATTTTCTACCTACATTACGTCTAAAGTCCTGATTCATAGGCTGATTAAAAAGCTTCTATAACTTTCAAACTACATAATTTTTTTTGAATCTACAAGATGCACCACATTCTATGCTTCACAGACTATAGGATAAAAATTAAAATTGAATTTTATAAATTTTTGACCAAGCTATGGTGGTCAGACACAGATGTTTTAATAATTCTAAAAAGTTCTAATAAAAAAATTATAACTAATTATTTACATGGAAAAAAATTACAAAAAGAAATCCGGCACATCTAGGCATGTGTCCTCTACTTATATTGAAAAATTCAAAAAATAATTATTATTTTTTTTGTACTTAGGGTGGTTAGACATACACCTGCTTCTTATCTTTTTCCTGAAAATTTAGTACCACTGAATTGAAATTTCAAATTTTCTCAAAAAAAATTATTTTTTTCCGAAAAAAGACTAGTAGCCTAGAAACTACATTCAATTTTCTACAACTTTTGTTCTTACATATTTTTCCAATTATGTTAATAACCTTTTCAAAATTTTATGTCAAGTTTCCTAACTCTGATTTTCTGAATTTCCATCGCCACTTAGAGGCTTAGTTTGGACTCCCATGATCCTGGACATACCCTAAGGATTGTGCCCTCATGTACTTTTTTACTTGGCATGATACTTTAGGAGTTTCTTATTCTATTGTCCTTGTGACAAGAATTGTTTTTAACTTTCAAAATTATAAAATTTTGTAGATTGGTATAAACTACAAGCATAAAATTGACCTGTACCTTTGGAATACTTTCAATTTTTTTGGTCAGTGTATGTTTTTCAGCCTTTGGTTATTTTCCTTGTTATCTTTGTGCATCTTTGCTGCTATACACATTTTGTACAACTTATTGCTTTGTATGATTTTAATAAATTTAAGTTAAAATGCATTGAAAGGGAATGGTATGGAATGTGAACTATATGTGAAAATTAATCCTATCCAATGTTATTTTCCAACCTTTTCCCATGTATGATTTTATTATTTGTCACACTACAACATTGAATACTGAATTTACTTCCTCCCACACCACCATACAACAATGCCAGGATACATTAACCCTTCCCTGAGAAAACACTCACCATTGTGCTTCTACATACCGAGGCAACTAGCTCCATCACCGCCAACCCACGTAATTAGCAAGCTCCACTGTTGTCATAAACAACCTTAGGCAAGTTGTTGTAGGGAGCTTCAAACATATGAGAAAAAAAATAATGCCATGAAACATATTGATACAAGATTCGAGCTACATTCTTTGGTAATAAATATTGAAGGTAGATAGAGAAACTATATAAGAGGTGTTAGAATAACACTTATTTGCTACTAAAAATTATTGACAAAAAGAGAAATTGTATTGAATTCCCCGTTTCATATTAAAAATATACATATAGGAAAATATATATATCCATATATATAGACCAAGAGCATTGTGGCTCATTTTCCAATGCAACAACAATTTATATATACACATGTATATCTAAATAGATGTGTATGCTATCTTTATTCATATTTATGTAGACTTTGGTTTAAAAAGAGTTAAAAATAGCATATATAAGTATTATTTGGCTTGTGAGAAAATCGCTACAATACAACCATAGAATTGAATGATATAGCATTGAGATGTTGTTAATAACAAAGCATTTAATGGTGCTGTAGACATGTCAAATTTACATCATGCATAATCATATTCCATTCATCCAATAAATCAGGACTTTATTTAAATCAAATCCAAATCATACATTTTCCATCATTTTCTGGATTTAAATAAATCAGAATATCAAAGTCTTGAAAGTCAAATCAGCTAATCAGCATTAATCAGCATAATCATCATCTAATCCTAATCTAATACTAATCCCATCCCACTTGCATTATCTAGACCTAGCCACTTGCACAATAAATCAATTTTATTGATTTATTAAAGCCCTCATTTTCCCTCAACATGACAAGTCAAACAGGGCATTTATTGTTGTTTTTCCTTGTCCCCCTCTCAGCATTTATGGCAAAATTTGAATTCAAAATTTCCCCCTCTTGGGCACTCTTCCCAAATCTTGCACACACATTAACTAATCACATGATGACAAGTGTCCTCAATTCATTGGCTTGATTTTGATCCCACATTGGTCCATCTTCAACACTTGGCATTTTGAAAATCTTTAAATACAAGCATCATCCTCAAGCAAATCCTGGACAATCTTCACAATCTTCACAATCTTCACAATCTCCACAATTTCATCCAAAAAGCATATGCAAAGTTACTCTCCTTGAGAACTAATTTTGCTCATCATTTCCATCTTATCATCATCATCTTAAGCTTATTGATCAAGGATTGGGAAAGGGTCACTAACACATGTGACACCAATCCACTATAAGATGCTAGTTTGATTCATTAGAATGATGCATTTCTATGTTTTGCTTGTTTCTTTGGCATCATTCTTGTGATTAGATGAATCTTATAGGGGATCTTTTGATTTGCTTTGGTTTACTAACAATACTAATGGTTTTTGTTTTTGATCCAATGCAGATTTAGGGTCCTACAAAATGGCGCTAGAAGGAGGGCCTTGAAGTTTTAAAGATCTTGCTGTCTTAATATGGAATTTTGCCTGATTTAGTTAGTCATGTTTTGATTTAGAAAAGTCAATCTTTCTATTCGTTCTGCTCTCTTTCACCCATGAGGGAACGATCTTTGTTTGTGTTTGTATCAAAGTTTATAGCTGTCAAATTTTGAAGCAGCTAGCTGGAAATATTTTAGGCTGCATTAATTTCACGTATCTAAGCTTTTATTCATGATCCTACTCTTTGAAAATTTAACAGTTCACCTTTTGTCTTCAAGTTTCAAGAACACTATGCATAAACAGAGGACAGGAATTTTTGAATTTAATGTTGTTTTCAATATACTGTTGTTGACTGCCTTTGAACTTCTCCAGTAAATGTGTTTTTCTTTTGTGCCATGATCCGGAACTCCCTAAGTGGTCTTCAAATGTTATCTGCTGCTCACTGGATTTCCCACCTTTGGAATACTCTGGAAGTGATATCTTTTGGTCACATGATTTTTCAATCCTTTGTTTTCTCCATGCTTCCAATAGATACATTGATCCATTAGTGAGAACAATGAAAGATGTGCAACACTATGTTGAGAAATGGCAAAACAGGTTATAAGAGGCACATCATTCACTGAGTTTGCAAAATTCAAAATGTTCCCTGTTGGACTTTCCAGAGAAAGCAAAATGTGCATTTCTTAATTTGATTCTTTTATAAAGCAAGATGCAGTCGGTCATTCCCCATTGCCCCTTCTAATGAATGATTTTGCTGCTCCATTATTCCCACCGACGAAGTCTGTACATTTCCCAGTGGTAGCTCTGTGCATTTATTTAGTTCAAAATTTGTCAAGGAAAGAACAATCCAGGTTTCCTTTATTTATTTCCTGCCACGCTACAAAGCATTTTTCTTAGCATGTTTACGCCTATTTCTTTTTGATGTGAATCAGTCTTACTGTTGGACGAATCTGATTTTGAATCATTTCCAGATGATGTAGCTGAATCAAAAGAATAATGATGTCGCCTTTTCTTTCTTCTGTCTTTGCGCACTTTCCTCTGTTTTCTCCGCTTACATGTTTTCCGAGTATCATCATCACTTAACACAGCTTCATTTCCCTTCAGCATCTTTGCCTTCTTTTCATCTTCATCATTCGCAATAGCCCCATTCTCCTTGCCTGCTGACACTTCACCACAATTGTTAATTTTAACCGAAACAGTGGGCCTTCCTCGATCCGCAGTCTACAGGCACTCATTTTTTTTTAACACTTGGTCGATGTCAACTAACTATGGTTTTCTGTTCTTAAAGGATAAACATATCCCTCATTCAAACAAATTTTGATGCCAAACAAGTGGCCAAGATTTATGTCTTTTGTTCAACACTCAGTCGATGAAAGAATGGTCTTTTGTTCAACGGCTAACTTTGTTTGGTGCGGAGACATTTAAAAGAGCAATGTTCTTTGAGGTGACTTTTTAAAATAGTTCACGTATCTATACACTATCTGCTGAAATGATGGTAACAGTATTATCTTCGATACTGTCAGCTCTTATGATGCGTAAAAGATGCTAGGTTCCTCTTGATATTTATTATTTATGCTGTCAAATTGCGTGATTTGTTTTGACATATCGATGCAAATTTAAGGAATCATTTACTGCGCTGTCCAGCATTTAACATTATTGTTTAAATCATCATTGATCATTGTTGACTTCTCTTCATCTACGAAGTACAGGGGATGAACATACGCTATCTCCATTCTGCGACACATTTAAGGCATTCAATGGAGTCAATATTGTGCACGTCTTATCATAAAGAAGTTGCAGCTTTACTTTCATTTTGCAGGCAGTGGGGATACTGATCAAGATTTTTTTTTCAAACATTCTGCGCACCCTCTCTGCTCTTCAGTCGAAGCAAAAGATATAGGGGCGTGATTTCAGGAGATGCATTAAATAGATTAACTTCAAGCATTCTTAGCGCAGTTCTCTCTTACCACGCCAAATACAGTTTTTTTTTTTTAAAAAAAAGCCTTTTTTAATGAGTAGCAGTCATAAATATGTCCTGCTGTCACACATATTGTCACAAATTAGCAGATGGCAGATTATAGATATGTTCGCTCAATTCAACCATAGGTAACGCAGATTTTGTGTCCTAGCTTGTCAGGAATTTGAAACCTATCATTAGCCTCCTCGACAACAGTAATATAGAAGACTTTTTGAATTCCTTATCAGACGCATTAATGCAAAGGCTTCTATACTTGTCATATAACAAGCACTGTTAATTTCTCTTTTTTTGCATTGATTTGAGGTAGTGCTTAAGATATTTTTGTCTCATAAGTTGTACTAGCTCACTGTCAGAAATATTTTTCTAAATCTTACATTGATTTGGGGCCTCATAAAATTTTCCTTTGTTAGCATTGAAGTGCAGGAAATAAACTCTTTCTTAGCAAGAAAAGTCTTTCTTAGCAAGTATTGCCTACTTTTGAATAAGTCTTTCCTTACATTTATTAAAATCAAGGCCCTTATTAATGTGTGATTATGTGAAATCATTTAAGTTAATTGAATAATTTAGTCTCACATTACTTTATTTTCCATCTTGTAGGTACCAAAAAGCGAACAAAGGCAAAGTACAAGAAAAAGCGAAAAGTCAACAAGGAGGAAGGCTATCAAACGAAAATGAAAGGAGGAGGATTTTTGTTTGAAAACACAATGTGTTTTTTAACACTTTGATCAAAACTACTTCACAAAACGAAAACGAAAGGAGGGAAAGATTTTTTTTCTTTGAAAACACAATGTGTTTTTTTTAACACTTTAAGTGTTTGATCAACACTTCACGAAATTGTTTTCCTTTTCGTTTTAGAACATTAGTTTTCAATTGGGGCTAAAACGAACAATTTCATTTTCATTGCAAAGGGCTTAAAACGAACCTTAGAACAAACTTACTAGATTTCGTTTTGGTTTAAAATTGAACAAGGCAAACTTCACACTTGATTTTGGTGCTTAAAATGAAGTCATCATTGCTTTGAGGCTAAAACGAACAAGTGCTTGATTGTGTTATTTTGTCTTTTGAGTGCGTATCCTCTCCCCTTGCGCTTCGTGCGATCTAGGGTGCAAGAGAAACACTCAAAATACATTTTATTGCTTTAAAACACTTCATTTTGGGCTTAAAAATTGAACATCTTGTGCGAGTGTGAGTAGGGGCATTTTCGCGTACATTCTCTTTCTTTGTGCCATCAAAGATCGATCGAGTTACGGATTGTGTCTTTGCTCGCTTTTGTTTATCTTAGAGGGCCTGCCTTGGGGAAAAAGTACTCACCCAAGCGACGACTCAACCGGTAACACTCTAAAGCCAAGAGTATTTCCAGCCGGGATATAAATGAGGATTTTGGTTAAACGCCATAATCACGCGGTTGGCTCCGACAAGATGGATCCGAAAGGGGACTCTTGCCACGTTGGGTCAACTCCTACGAACGGAAAGTCCTTACTAGAACCTATGTGTTAGAATTTTCCAAAATCCTTAATCTGTTTGTTGGTGCAAGAACGGTCGTTCGGCCGCCCCACAATTTTACGGCTTTTAGTAGAGATGGAAAGCATGCCATGGGAGTTTCATGGGTGTTGATGCTTGGCTGCCCCGATAAGTGAGTGTCGTGGAGGGGAGCCAGTGGGGTCAAGCATCTAACCATCCGCTAAAAGTAGGCGTAGCTGACTTGTCCAAGTGGGGACTCAACAAACATTGTCTATCACATCCATAGGGCTTGTAATTGTTCTTTGTTTGAAAACACAGTGGGTATTCGAAAACATTTTGCAAACAAACACTTAAACATGATCATGCAAATTTCAAACCCCTTTTGATAGAGCAAATACCTTTTGACAAATTTAAGTGTTGTTGCCTTCCCTTGGGATTATGTCCTTAGAGGTTTCTCATCACTTGAATTTATATCGTCATTTGCTCTAACTAGGGTTAACAATAGGAAATCCCTTTGCCTCAATTTCTTGGAACTCCCACACAACACTTTGTGGGAAGAAAAGGAATTTTGACATAGGACATCTTTAGTTTGAGACATAATCAAGAAAGTGTATTTGGTAAAAAGAAGTCATTAAAAGCAAAGATAACAAATTGGACCCCACACATGTGCTTGATATCTCTTGGTCATATTGGTCTTTTGATTGCTCTTAGAGAAAAGTGTGTTCTTCAATACCTTGGCCTAGTAAACAAAGTCTTTCTAAGTCTCTTAGGATCAAAATCCAACACTTCATTCACCTCAAACATTTATCAACATCATCCCACAAACAACTTTAGAGCTTTGAAAACGTCATTACCTAGACTTGGGTACATTTCCAAACCAAATCAAAATCATTTGTTTAGTTATGTGTGTTTGGATGAATCCTTCCACGCACACTTAGTTAAATTATCACCTCTTTGAATAAGTTCATCCTAAAGATAACATCCAACATTTTAGGGTTTACAAGTTCATCATCCAAATCAAACCAATCAAAAAAATCAAGCCCTAAGTCTAGCATTGATCCAAAGTCCTAAACGTTCATCACCCATATCATCTTCACCTTTCATCCTTCATCTCGTCATTGATCCTAAGAACCTTGGAGGTCACTTTCATAACAAAGTCAAAACACAAGAAGAACATGGAATATAAACTTGATCCATACATCTTGGGCAATCCAAATCAGTTGAATCTTCAAAGCCTTGCAATGCCTATCAATTATCAAAGTCCATGCATAGGATCATTGCCTTCGACAAATATCAATGGTACAACAAGTGTGAGTATGCCCAAGTCAAACTTTGGAACACATTTCCCAATGATAGATCTAAGTCCAAACCAACAAATCCACCAATCAAACAATCAATACATGAATCTTCAAACGAGCAACATCATCCCACCAAATCCCTACAAACCAAATGTGGATGTACCAAGTGTAACTTTTCGAAACATGAATCCTAACTCGAAAAACTTTGGAAAAATGATTCCCAATACCAACAATGTTCATCCTATCATGCCAAATCTAAACATCATCCCAAATCAGAACATTATCCAAAGTCAATTTTCCCATAATCCCATTCAAAAACTGCAAACATGCATGCCAAAACTACTTGAACACAAGCCAAATCAACTATCTCAAGTGAGTCAAGATCAAAATCAAGAACAAATTTGGCAAGATCAAATTGTGGAAATAGTTGAGGCATTGCGCCAAGGGAAATCTCCACCACCATTACCCACATCATTCCTTGGTTTAGGGATTCCCCCTTTACCTAACACCAATCACGCCACCCAATTCAATCCAACTAACGTCAATCAAACCATCACGTCAAATCCTTTGAATATACCATCGACATCGCACCAACAGATGGTATCCAATCAAGCAACAATGATGATCCCAACCAATCAAAATACGGTCTCCCAAGGACCTATCACCTCAGTTATTCCAACCATCACTATCCCTTCAATCATTCCAAACACCACTATCACGCCCATCACATCTCAAACCCCCACAATCAATCCAAGCGTATCTCAAACACTTGTCACTACATCCAACATGATTTCGAATCCACCACCACCCCCACCACCACCAATTTCCACCACATCAATCCAATACAATGTGACATTACAAGCTGCTTTTCAAAAAGGATACCAACAATATCTAGCCATGCAACAAGCAACAGAAGCTCAACAAGTGCAACAATCCTCTCAAATTTCCCAAACCTCTCAAGCTACCCAACCAACACAAGCACAAACACAAAAGATAACAACTGTTGAGAACAAAGATCAAGATCACTCCATCATTGAATACCTTGAAGTTGTGTCTACTCCATCCAATGATCAAATGAATATATGTCAAGAGTCACCTCTCAATCATGATCAAAATACATCGACAATACCCAACAATGATCCAATTCAAGAAATGTCAACATCATTTGACCCTATGGTTGAAGACATTAGAAATCTCTCTATTGCAATTGTTGAAAACAATGTTCAAAATCTATCCATCAATAAAGATATTTTCGCTTCATCCAACGAGGCATCGACCAGTGATCATGTTGAAAATGTATCTACATCACCTAATGAGGTAGAGGACATATCTCAAGAATTTATGCCAAAGTATGATCAATGTCTTTCACCAAAGTATAGCAATGGCCCTTTCCAAGACATATTGACATCCTTCGACCTCATGATTGCCGATATTGAAGGAATCTTCAACTCGACACCTGATCCAAGTCCACTCAAAAATCATGAAGATATTAAGCCACTTCCCATGCATAATGAAGATATCCAAGAGCCATTTGTAAGCAGTCCATCCTTTGAAACTGACCCATGTCAAGAACTTGATCCAAAGCATGTTAAAAGCAACTTCAAAATTAATCAAGATCAAGAATTTGTATCTTCAAGATACTACAATAATCTGATGGACACTCTCCTATCTATGCAAGATGATCATATCCATACTCCTCCATCTACCCATGAGATGCTTTCTACAGATGGGCACGTAGATGATCTTCATTTAGAACAAAATTTTGTTACACAAAAAGAGCAGATTCTTAACTCCTACAATCAAATGGAGTTGTCAACATCAGGATCAAACATGTCCCAAGTTCAGATTGAGGACATCATGAATAAAGATATCGAACATTATCCACTCAAGGAAACAAGTAAGAAAGAACAGGATAATCCAGAGTTAGCAGAGCGAAAAATTGAAACAATGTCATCTACAGTGATCATTTGTCAAAGCACATTTACTGAACAAAATATCTCAAAGCAAGTAGAATCAAAGCATGAAGGTGATACTATCACCATACTGGGGGCAACTTCATCTCAAGAAAAAATCAACATAGGGAGCACAAAGAGTCCTTATGATGAAGCTAGTGTCAATACTACAACCAGCCACGCCATGTATCTTCATCCACCCATCACCCCATCCATGAATTGGGACCAACGTCAAAAGAAAGATTTGAATCAAAGTACGAAGAACGTTATCAAAGCAAAAGAAGTTGAGAAGCATAATGGACAAATCAAATACATATGGATACCAAATAATACAAAGAAAGATCATCCCTATCAAACTCCATCAGTCAAAGAAACTGTGGGGCAAACTAAAAGAGGGAAAGGTATCCATCAAAAATGTCCGCAAAATCAAAAGCAAGGCTTTTCAAGCGACGTACAAAGTATATCAAGCAGTTGGTCCTAATTCCACGCACACTTCCGTATCCACCCATCATTGCTCATCTTCCCAAGTTTGGAGAGTCAAAGGTTCCAAACTGTCAACCAATCCATCTCTTATCCCTAAATGCACTCCATCCACACCTCCACGCATGATATCCAATTCTCATATTGACCATGTATTGCTGACCCTTCATCATAAGGATTCAGAAGGCAATCTGTCACGATAAGCGCCGCGAGACAAAGTCAAAATCGGTATCGAAACAGATCAAGAATCCCATAAATTGTATTCAAGTGCACGTATCTTAGCAAAGCAGCTTCTTCAAGCAGGATATCGATGGCACATTATGACAGGGGCATCCACATCAACACCACCAGGTGGTTTAGCATGAATCTTTTAGAAAAATACAAAAAAATCAAAAAAGCAAAAAATCCAAAAAAATCAAAATAGTAAAGATAAAAATCGTCCTCTAGTGAAAACCACTACAGTGGCACTTTGGGCAAGACCATGATGAAAACCTGGCAAACAGGCGTCATGTGTAGAATCGAGCATCTACGTGCGCCAGTTCAGTTGAAAGCATCCCATCCCATCCATAATAAATCCATCCATCCATGAACCATTTATCCAATCCATTCACATCTATCTACATCCATCATGCAAGTTATCTTGATCTTGGTAAAATTTTGGAGCACACCTTACGCTTGCTTACAACAAACATTTTGACATGGGTCATTTTCATCGATCCTATCCTATGCAGCATTATCTGAGCTATAAAGCAGTATCCAAATGAGCATTCCTTTATCTAAGCACCCTATCTTATTGCAATATAATCCTTGGCATACTTTGCGTGCTTACCATATCCATCCATCCATACACTTATCCGAGCATCCATCCATTGCATTCCATACGTTGCTAGACATTGGGGGCAGATATGTACATCTTGCTTTAGGAGTAAATCTTGGTCTATGTCCTCTAGCTTATGTGGCGATCCGAACATTGGAAAACATGAAATCAAATTGGTCCACCACTTGTGAGCGAAAAATCCGAATCACTAGCCCATGGCATATTTTGACGAAAACAATCCTTATCAAGCTTCATCTTTCATCGAACATCAATCCAAACAATCACTATCAGTCGCATCTAACACACCCGTCAAACGTCATATCAAATCATCCAAACATCTTTTGTTTGAAACCAAGCTTCATCAATCATGATCAATCGAATCCAATCAAAAAATCATCATCTCGGGATATCCTTGTGTTGCTTAACACTATCCTTGCATTGTCGTGTATCCTCGACAATGTTATCATTATCAATCCTGATCAATCCAGTCCTTGCATTGTTGTGCATCCTCAACAATGTTGTCATCATCAATCCATCCATCCTTGCATTGTTGTGCATCCTCAACAATGTTATCCTCATCAATCCTAATCAATCCAATCGTTGCATTGTTGTGTATCCTCAACAATGTTATCATCATCATCAATCTGTCGATCTGATCAATCCACCTTAGCTTGGTTTTCAGCAAAATCCCAAAAAGAACACTGATATCATGTCCATATCCAAATTGTCAAAATCATGCGAAAATCCAAAAACATCCAAAACATATCAAAAATCCAAAAACAAGTCAAAATTATAAAACATCAAAAACATTGAAATCCGAACTACGTCGTCTCTGAGCTTAAACGTAGGCAAGGCTAATCTTTGATCAGCCCCCGAGACATCAAAATCCCAAAAACATTCGAAAAACATCAAAATCCAAAAACATTCGAAAAACATCAAAATCCAAAAACATTGGAAAACTGAAAAATCAAAAACATTTGTAAAAACATCAAAAAACACCAAAAACAGCCTCAAAACATTCCAAAAACGTCAAAAACATCCAAATATTTGAAAAAATCCATCCGTCTCATCTCGCTTGCACCCACAATAATCAATCATCCATAATAAACTGATCGTCATCTTCATCCTTTGCTTGGCACAAAAGCGAAACAAAGCCTTGATCGGCAAAATCAATCTTCAATCGTAAAAATCAAAAGCAAACAACAAATCTTGAACACAAAATCAAACTCTTGATCAGTCGCAAACATGTCAGTCGACTTTATATCATTAGCCTATCAATCAACTTATCAAACCATCATGATCCTGTACAATGCATGTCCTAGGATATATCGTTCCGACAATGGGCATCATTTATGGATATCACCTCGGATTCTTATCCTATCAAAACAAATCCTTTGGCTAGAGGTATGAAGAACATTGGCTTGTTTGTGTACTTGATCTTTTCTTTTGATTTATCTTATTAGCGCTCATTCCAAGGACCTCGATGATATCCGAACGAAGGATTTAGAGATAGGAATGGGGCAACGATCTTTATCTTTGTTGCCGCTGCGTTGGATGCTCTTGTAATATAACTTGGAATACTTGCTTTGTTAGGTGCTTCTAGCAAGGTTTCATTATGTCAAGTGTGAACAAGAATACTCCTATCTGCTTGTTGAGTCAAAGTCCATCACACTAAGTACAACGCCATCCTGGTCCTTTATACCTTGATGCATCGTACTTAGGCGTGTTATCAAAAATAAAGTAAGTGATCCTTTGAAAATCCCAATCCTTGATAAGCAAACCATCCATCTATCATCATCTTTTTTTATCATTATCATCTTTTATTATCATCATCATCTCTAATAAAGTCTCGACCAATCATGGACTTGCTGGATCCTCTTGTCATCATCTCATTTCCACACTAACATTGCATCATGAATAGTCCATCATGCATCCATCCTGCATCCACAAACCATTAGCATACATCCATCATGCATCCATTATGCATTCATCTTGCATCCATAAATCTTTAGAATTCTGCATATCATCTCACATTCATATCATCATCATAATATAGATTTGTTATTCTAAGCATCTTGAAATCTCATTTGCATCATCATCCACAACCATCCATTTTGAACCTCTTTATCGCGAGATCGACCCTCAAATCGAATCTTTTCGCTCGATCTCTCGAGGGGGCAATGTACCAGTGTACTTCTTTCCGCTGGGGCATCTGAAAAATCATGAAATTTTTAAATTTGACAAGGGAGTTTATTCTTTGAATCAACGCAACAAGTACATTGCTTCAAAGAGGGGCAAAATGTAGACATGTCAAATTTACATCATGCATAATCATATTCCATTCATCCAATAAATCAGGACTTTATTTAAATCAAATCCAAATCATACATTTTCCATCATTTTCTGGATTTAAATAAATCAAATATCAAAGTCTTGAAAGTCAAATCAGCTAATCAGCATTAATCAGCATAATCATCATCTAATCCTAATCTAATACTAATCCCATCCCACTTGCATTATCTAGACCTAGCCACTTGCACAATAAATCAATTTTATTGATTTATTAAAGCCTCATTTTCCCTCAACATGACAAGTCAAACAGGGCATTTATTGCTGTTTTTCCTTGTCCCCCTCTCAGCATTTATGGCAAAATTTGAATTCAAATTTTCCCCCTCTTGGGCACTCTTCCCAAATCTTGCACACACATTAACTAATCACATGATGACAAGTGTCCTCAATTCATTGGCTTGATTTTGATCCCACATTGGTCCATCTTCAACACTTGGCATTTTGAAAATCTTTAAATACAAGCATCATCCTCAAGCAAATCCTGGACAATCTTCACAATCTTCACAATCTTCACAATCTCCACAATTTCATCCAAAAAGCATATGCAAAGTTACTCTCCTTGAGAACTAATTTTGCTCATCATTTCCATCTTATCATCATCATCTTAAGCTTATTGATCAAGGATTGGGAAAGGGTCACTAACACATGTGACACCAATCCACTATAAGATGCTAGTTTGATTCATTAGAATGATGCATTTCTATGTTTTGCTTGTTTCTTTGGCATCATTCTTGTGATTAGATGAATCTTATAGGGGATCTTTTGATTTGCTTTGGTTTACTAACAATACTAATGGTTTTTGTTTTTGATCCAATGCAGATTTAGGGTCCTACAGGTGCTAGTACTATGTGAAACATGTTCATAACAAAGCTGTAAAATTGTTTGCACTTTGCTAGTGCAATATGCCTATTGAAACTGAATACATTGAAAGCCACAAAAAAATAGTGCAGAACATTGTAGTTCAAGCTAGCAACAATGTAATTTTTTTAGGCTACAAACATTGAATATTGCATTTGCTTGCTCCTACCATCTTGATTGCCATTGTCCAACATCGTGAGAAACCATTTACCATTATGCTTTTGTGTTTGAAGGTGGCCAAGATCCTCTTCTTGCATATAAATTTTAATAAGCTGCAATGCTTAAAAAATGTTGCTGCCTTACAAAAATTTTGTCCTCTGCTTATTGTTTCTTCTTGGCGCTGTGCACCTTTGACATTATGCCCATTTTTATGGAGGTCCTTTCTTGGCATGTCAATGACTACATAGTCAGGAATAAATATAGTATACACATCTATTTAGATATAGCAGTGTATATATAAGTAGATATATACATGTGTACATATCTAGATATATATTTGTTTATATGTGTTTTTTTAAATGTGCAAATAAAGGGGAAATTCAATGAATATTGTAGACATGCAAAATATGCATACATGTCAATCCAATAGTTTAATAAAATCTAACATTTCATCCTTGAAATTAAATAAATCCACTTCATCAT
This sequence comes from Sequoia sempervirens, assembly GCA_007258455.2. Classification (NCBI taxonomy): domain Eukaryota; kingdom Viridiplantae; phylum Streptophyta; class Pinopsida; order Cupressales; family Cupressaceae; genus Sequoia; species Sequoia sempervirens. The sequence continues at coordinate 153,300,004 of VDFB02270651.1, forward strand.
TACATCATTTAAATAAATCAATTAAATCCTAACATTTCATTAATTAACCTTTATCGTGCATCATCCTTTAATTAATAAACTAAACTTTATTTAATTAAAATCCTAAAGTCATATTTCTCCCTTTTGATTTAAATAAATCAAATATTCAAGTCAAAGGGGTCAAAAACATCCTAATCATCATTAAGCTAATCGAATCCTGATTAAACTAACCTAACCACCCATCACATCCTCTAGCTTTTCCCACTTGGACAAATAAATCAATTGATTGATTTATTAAAATCCTTATTTTCTTTCAACTTGGCATAAAAAATAGAATATTGCCTCAAGTTTGAAAATGATGACAAGTTGACTTGTCCCTTCCAACATTGCATTAACTTCTCATTTTCATGTCCCCCTCTCAACATTTATTTCACAAATTCAAATTTGAATTTCCCCCTCTTCGGCACATTGGCCAAAACTTGCACATCACTCAACCTATGGCAAGTTGACAAGTAGCCTCATCTCATTGGCTAAATATTTGTCCCACATTCATCCATTTGGCCATTCTCTCATCAAAATATTCTATAAATAAGGGGCTGATTCATCATCAAATCCTCCACAACTCCACAATCATTCATGCAAAGTTACTCTCTTCAATTGAGAGCTAATTTTTCCCATCTTCATAGTATCTTCATATCAATTTCATCATTGAGCTTAGCAAAGGATTGGGAAAGGGCTATTTTCCACAATAGCACCAATCCACTATGGAATATGATTCATTTCATGTTTTATATGCCTTAGTTTGTCTTGTAATTCATTTGCATTTTAAAGCATGATTTATTATCTCATAGGAGCACTATGGCATTTGCATAGTTTGAACTAACATGCTAATGTGTTTTGAAGTTTGAGCTATTTTGCAGATTTGTGGTGCTCACATATGGCGCTAGAAGGAGGGCTTAAATATTTCTCTACTGTAGATCATCAACGCCCCTTCCTTTGTGCTTTTAATGGGTGTACATGTCCTTGCATTCACTATGGCATTCCATCTGTTACATTTCCTTAGAAGCTTTTGAAGCTTTCACCAACCAATGTATTTTGTCTGCAGTTCTTAAAACATTCTCAGCATATACTTTGTATTTGAAGCATAAAAAACAAACGCCTTCAAGCTGGTAAAATGCTCGGGTTTGCATAATGACACTACACCAACAACCTTTGAAAGCAATGCTCTCATATTATTTCAGCTTGTGCTTTGCAAAGTACATGCTTTATGATATTTTTTTTAAAAGCATCTTAACATTCCATTTTACATCGCTTCCCTTTTAGGTCTTGCTTGTAATGTTTCCAAAACCTTTTCAATGCATCTGTTTATGTTACGTTTTCTACAAACTCTCTTCTCTTTGGCACGTGGGGTCCCCTAAGACTCATTTACAAAATCTCATGCCAGTCTTTGTTGCTACATTCATTTAGACTGTATTCATGGCTTCTTTGAAATTCACATGCCTTGTTTAGGCCGTAATTTACACATGCCTGTGCATTATAAAGAAAACATGTTTTAAAAATAGATTGTAATTACCTTTCTCACATTAGAGCTATCTACATGGAAAGTAGCAGGCTCAGATGTGGAAGACCTGCTAAAAAGTGTTTCCCATGACCGCACATTGTTTTGTTCATAGTATGATTTCTATTGATTGGTGCTTGATGAATCAATGCCACGGTGGAAGGAGTAGATTACGCATGGAAGAATCACTGTTAACAAGCGTTTTATCAATATAATTTGTGTCATATTGTACATTTTCTGTGCTTCAGGATTCTATGTGATATTTGTTTGCTAGCTGCATTAAATGGTGTATAAATCAGATCAACCAAATCAGGTGCACATAATGAGGGGATGACTTCTTATTAGTGATCTATTCTTTTGCAATTTCCAAGCCACGTTGTTCACCTCTCCAATAAAATCATATGGTGCTGGACATCATCATCATCATCATCATCATCTTTAATAGGTGTTTCCTGTGCAATGCATCAGTCGCATCTTACAAATCCCTGATAAATATTGCATAGGATAAAGGAAATTATTTATCTTCACCACTGTGTTTACTCTCCAAACCTGTTCAAGATGTCAAAGGTGTGTTTTCCTAGATGATTGAAATCCCATGCAGCGTACCATCACTTCTATGCACTCACACCTGACAAGAGGAGAGGTAGTCGTAAAGTATTGGTCGACCTTATAAATGCAAGAATGCAAAGAATGCGTTGGCAGAAAGCCTACATGCACATGGATAGCTATTCACAGTGCATACATATTGTTGAGGATGGTTGCGGGCATTATTGGAGAGAAGTCTTAGTGTTCTTTACTAAGTTAAGTTTTCTTTTATGTACGAAATAAATATGCTAATGTTGGGTATTCTGTAGTAAACATTTCTGCCAACTTGCAAGTGAGATTTATAATCTATTTTCTTCGATGTCTAGCTTGATGTCTTGGTAAATCTCTCTACTCAGTTGCATCCTTATTTTTCCTAACATTTCTGCTATGCTTTAGCATGACACAAATTCTTCTAAGTGCCACGTGGATTCCATGTTTGGATTAGGCGCCTTGTATTAGTATATCATTATCTGAGGTTTGAAATACGAGTGCATCATTTTAAATCGATATATTATCATTCATACACCTATGTCTTGAGTTAAGTACATATGATTCTTCATTTAACCAGGAATTCCTTCAATTAACATTATGGTTGGTCCAGGAACCAAAATTGTGAGACTTGTCTTTCATTTATGGTAACTAAATCACAAAAATTGTCTCGAATGAAACAAATGTCTACAAAGTCAATGCAGGTGGTTGTATGAGCTGGAAATGTATTATTGGAACCTCTTAAGAAAGGAACAAGCTGCTGAGATAGTAATTGTTGTACAACCTATGTTTATAAAATGTGTTCCATTTAAGGAGTATAGAGCCTTTTCTTTTTTTTTAGGCATTAAAGTTTTGATGATGTGTTCTCATTATCAAAATGTTGGATGAAATCAAATGAAGACTAATGCTAGAGGCTTACTTTGAAATTTGAACATATATATTCTTTATGGCAAAGCTACTTTTGTCATAGAACAACAGTTGAGATTATTGTGCTTTTTTTTTTGTTTTTTTAAGGAACTTTGAATGATAAATGTGTTTTTTGTTTTTTTTTAATGGATATGTTGTGTCTATGCCATACTTTTGAGGACTTCATTTTTGGAGTAACAACTTTAGTTTTTCAAAATCAATATTGCATATGGTGTATAATAGTGATTTTGAGGAAAATCTGATTTTTATTTTTGCATGATAGGTTGATGTCGAAATTGAACATTGGAATCAAGTGAAAACGAAGGAAAGGTTGGAGTTAAAGATTTAAACATCAAACTTGAAACCCAAAAGTGTTTTTAAATGCTTTGAGCTTCCATCGCATGCCTTAATTTTATGTTTCATGCTAACTCATCTTTGGCTTTGGTTTTTGAAACGAACATTTCAAAATGCTTGGAGAGTTTGTTATATGCTTTAATTTTCTGTTTTAGGCTAACTCATTTTGTTTGGTGCTTTAAAAAAAATTCATCATTGCTTTGGGGATTTAAAAAGAACAAGTGCTACTTTTTTTTTCGTGAAAGCTTACTTAAACTAAAGGCATTGGAAAAGGACGTATGTGCTTCTCTTGCGCTTTGTAGTGATCTTGAGAATCAAAAGGCCTTTTTCATGACTTTAGGGTGAGATAAAGCAATCACTTCCACACTTTAGTTTGGGTTTAAAATTGAACAAAATCTTGTACGAGTGTGAGTGGGGGCATTATCACGTATATTCTCTCTCTTTGTTGCCATCAAAGATTTATCGAGTTACGGATTTTGTCTTTACTCACTTTTGTTTATCCTAGAGGGCCTGCCTTGGGGAAAAAGTACTCACCCAAGGGAATGACTCAACTAGTAACACCCTAAAGCCAAGAGTATTTCCAACCGGTATATAAATGTGGGTATTGGAGTAAATGCCAATATCACGCGGTTGATTCTGACAAGATGGATCCGAAAGGGGACTCTTTCCGTATGGTTCAATCTCCACAAACAAAAAGTCTAAAATAAAACCCTTGTTTGTAGTGGCCTATTAACTCATTCACCGAGTTTATCGAAGTGGTGCATTGGAACTTAGATTCCAAAAAGTTACTTGCCATGTCCGATCTTGGTTGAAATATAGAGGTTAAGACTTCATTCTTAACATACCTTTATATTTTGTCCTTGGTTGCATGTAAAATCATCTCTTCTAATATGAAGGGCATGAGGCAATCCCACTAAGAAAAATGTACCAATTGAGCTAGGATGTTATATTGCTTGTGAGTCAGTTTGAAAACACAGTGCTTTAATAAAAAAAAATGGAAAACCAACATTCAACGAATCATCAAAATTGCAAACCCTTTAGGAGAGGCAAATATCCTTGAACAAATTCACATGTTATTGATTTCCCTTGGGATTCGTGTCCTTAGAGGCTTCTAAGCATTTGGATTTCATCTCAATTTGCTCCTACTAAGGTCAACAATAGGTAACTCTTGCCTCAAATTTCCTTGGTTTTCGCATAATACACTTTGCGGGATAAGGGGAAAGTTGAGAAATTAGACATATAGATTGAAAACCTAATCAAGAAGTGTTTGTGATAAAAAGAATCCATTAAACAAAGATTGAATCAATTGGAACCCACACCTGTGCTTGGCATATTTTGGTCATATGGTTTTCATGCAAACATTGGTCTTTTGATTTTGAATTACTCTTAGAGAAAGGCATGTTCTTCACTATCTTGGTCTCGTAAACAAGTCCTTAGGTTCATTTAGGATCCAATCAAACAATTCATCCAAATCCCAAACAATTATCAAAATCCATCCCACCAAACAACTTTAGATCTTTGGAAACATCATTCTAAGACTTGGGTAGATCATCAAAATCAAAATCACCTTGTTTAGTTAGGTGTAGGGGAATGCATCCTTTCTCATACATTTAATTAAATCAACAATCCTTTGAAAAAGTTCATCTTAAGATAACATCTTACATCTTAGGGTTTACAAGTTCATTATCTAATCAAACCAATCAAAATCAAACCCTAAGTCTCGCATTGATCCAAAGTCCCTAAACGTTCAAGACTCATATCATTTACACCTTTCATCATTCCTCTCATCATTGGTCCTAAACACCTTAGAGGTCACTTTTATAACAAGGTCAAAACACAAGAGGAACATGGAATATAAACTTGATCCATACATCTTGAGTAATCCAAATCAATTGAACTTTCAAAGCCTTACAATGCCGATTGATTATCAAAACTCACACTTATACAATCCATACATGGGATAATTACCTTCTACAAATGTCAATGGCACAACAAGTGTGAGTATGCCCAAATCAAATATTGGAACATATTTCCCGATGGTAGATCTAAATCCAAACCTACAAGTCCGTCAACTGAACAATCAATGCATGAGCCTTCAAATGAAAAACGTCATCCCACCAAATCCCTACATGCCAAATGAAAATGTACCAAGTACAAGTTTTCCAAACATGAATCCAGAAAACTTTGGGATAAATATGTTTGAAAATCACACAAATGTTGTTTAGAGTCCAAACAAGTTGCTAATGACCCCAAGACAAGGTGACACCATGCAAAATCAAAGTTACCTAAATCAATGCAATATGATTCCCAATCACAACAATGTTCAATTTCAACCTATCATGCCAAATCTGAGTGTCATCCCAAATCAAAACATTGTCCAAAATCAAACACAAGTACACACTCCAAATATGATTATACAAAATCCAAATCAACTATATCAAGGGAGTAAAGATCAAAATCAAGAACAAATTTGGCGAGATCAAATTTCTACACTTACCAAAATAGTTGAGTCATTACGCCAAGAAACATCTCTACCACCATTACCCATATCAACATCATTCCTTGGTTTAGGGTTTCCCCCTTTACCTAGCACTAATCACTCCATCCAAATCAATCCACCTTACACCAATCAAGCCATCACATCAAATCCTTTGAATATGCCATTGACATCACACCAATAGATGGTATTTAATCAAATGACAACATCAATCCTGAAAAATCAAAATATGGCCTCCCAAGGACCTATCACCTCAGTCATTCTGACCATTCCTATCACCTCAATCACTCCAACCACCCCTATCACACCCATCATATCTCAAACCCTCATGATCGCTCCAAGCATATCTCAACCACTTGTCACTACATCCAACATGATTCTGATTCCACCACCACTACCACCAAAACCAAACATAGCAAGACAATATAACATTATGCTAAAATCTCACCAGGCCTACCAAAAGGCCATCCAACAATATCTAGCCACGCTGCAACAAGCAACACAAGCTCAACAATTGCAACAAGTCTCTCAAGTTGCCCAAGCCTCTCAAGCTGCCCAAGCCTCTCAAGTTACCCAACAAACACAAGCACACACACAAAAAATGATTGGGGACAATGATCAGGATTCAACCATTGGAGATAGCATTGAAAATATCTCCACCACAACTATTGAGAACAAGGATCAAGATCAATCCATCATTGAGCACCTTGAAGTTGTCCCTACTTCATCTAATGATAAAATCAACATATGTCAAGAGTCACTTTTCAATCATGATCAAAATCCGTCAACCAACAATGATCCAATTCAAGAAATGTCGACATCATTTGAACCTATGGTCGAGGACATTGGAAATCCGTCCACCACAATTGTTGAAAACAATGATCAAGATCTCTCTGGACATCGATGAGCACCTTGAAGATGTTTCCACCCCATCTGATGATCAAATCACCATACATCAAAATCCACTTTTTAGTGATCTATTTCAAGGAGTGTTAGGATTATTTGATCCTATTGACATAATGCACAATCCGTTCACCTATGATCATGTTGAAAATGTCTCTACATCATCTTATGATTTAGAGGACATATCTCAAGAATTTATTCCAAAGCATGATCAAAATCTTTCACCAAGGTCTAGCAATGGTCCTTTCTAAGACATATTGACATCCTCCGACCTCATGGTTATAGATACTGAAGGAACCCTGAACTCTACACTTGAGGATATTGAACCACTTACCATGTCTAATGACGAAATCCAAGAACCCTTTGTAAGCAATCCATCCTTTGAAACTGATCCATGTCAAGAACTTGATCCAAAGCATGTCGAAAGCAACCCCAAAATCATTCAAGATCAAGAATTTGTATCTTCAAGATACTACAATAATCTAATGGACACTCTCCTATCTATGCAAGATGATCATATCTATGGTGCACATACTCCTCCATCTACCCATGAGATGCTTTTTGTGGATGGATACATAGATGATCTTCATCTGGAACAAGATTCTGTTACACAAAAAGAGCAGAGTATTAATTCCTACAATCAAATTGAGCTATCAACTTCAGGATCAAATATATCCCAAATTCAGACTGAGGACATCAGGTATGCGGATATCCAGCATTATCCACTCAAGGAAACAAGTCAGACAAAATAGCATAATTTAGAGTTAGAAGAGCATCCAATCAAAATAACACCATCTGTAGTGGTCATTTATTAGATAATGCATTCTAAACAAGAGCTCTCAGAACAAGCAGAATCAAAGCATGAAGGCACTACTACCACAATAGTGGGGGAAACTTCGTCTCAAGCAAGCGTCAACATTGGAAGCACGAATAATCCTTATGATGAAACTGATGTCAATACTACAACCAGCCACATCATGAATCTTCATACACCCATCACCCTATCCACAAATTGGGACCAACGCCAAAAAAAAATTTGAATCAAAGCACAAAGAACGTTATCAAAGTAGAAGAAACAAGGAAGCATAATGGACAAATCAAATACACATGGATACCAAAACATACAAATAAAGATTATCCCTATCAAACTCCATTAGTCAAAGAAACTTTGGGGCAAAATAAAAAAGGGAAAAGTATCCATCAAAGATGTCCACTAAAGCAAAAGCAAGCTTTTCAAGTGACGTACAAAGTGTATTAAGCAGTTGGTCCTAATTCCATATACACTTCCATATCCACCCATCATTTCTCATCTTCCCAAGTTTGGAGAGTCAAAGATTCCAAGCTGTCAACCAATCCATCTCTTATCCCTAAACACACTCCATCCACGCCTCCACACATGATATCCAATTCTCAAATTGACCATGTATTGTCAACGACCCTTCATCATAAGGATTCTGAAGGCACTCTATCGCGATGTGCGCACCAAGACAAAGTTAACTCCGGTATCGACAAAGCAGATCAAGAATCTCAAAAGTTGTATTCAAGTGCACGTATCTTAGCAAAGCAACTTCTTCAAGCAGGATATCGATGGCACATTATGATAGGGGAATCTATATCAGCAACACCTTGTGAAGCAACATGAGCTTAAAATCTTTCAAAAAAAACAAAAAAATCAGAAAAGCAAAAAAATCAAAAAAAATCAAAAAAATGATTAAAAATAGTAAAGAGAAAAATTGTCCTCTAGTGAAAACTGCATGGGCAACACTTTGGATAGGTACCATGATGAAAAGATAGCAAACAAGCATCATGTGTGGAATCGAGCATCTATGTGTGCCACTTCAGGTGAAAGCATATCATCCCATCCGCAATAAATCCAACATTCCATCCATCTTAGTCATAATAAATCCATTTCATCCATGAACCATTTATCCAATCCATATTTATCCATCTGCATCCATCATCCAAGTTATCTTGATCTTGATGAAAGTTTGAGGCACACTTTCTGCTTGCTTATGGTAAACATCTTGACATGGGTCATTTTCATTGATCCTATCCTATCCAATGTTATCTGAGCTATGAAGCACTATCCAAATGAGCATTCTTTATCTAAATACCTTATCTTATTGCAAGATAATCCTTGGCATCCTTTGTGTGCTTACTATATTCATCCATCCATACACTTATCTGAGCATCCATCCATGGCATTACATACATTGCTCGACACTGGGGGCAGATATTTACATCTTGCTTTAGGAATAAATCTTGATCTATATCCCCCAACTTATGTGGTGATCCAAACATTGAAAAAAGTGAAATAAAATTGGTCCCCCACTTGTGATCCAAAATCCAAATTACTAGCCCATGGCACATTTTGACAAGAAGATGTTCCTTATCAAGTTTTATATTTAATCGAACATCGATCCAAACAATCAATATCAGTCACATCTAACACACCCTTAGAACGTCACATCAAATCATTTGAACAAATTTTGTTCCCAAAATAAAGCTTCATCAATCATGATCAATCAAATCCAATAAAAAAAAATCATCATCTCAGGATGTCCTTGTGTTGCTTAACACTATCCTTGCATTGTTGTGTATCATCAACAATGTTATCATCTCAATCCTGATCCTTGCATTGTTTTGCATCCTTAACAATGTTATCATCAATCTGTCATCATCTTGGGATATCCATCCTAAACCTTGTGTTGCTTAAACACTATCCTTGCATTGTTGTGTATCCTCAACAATGTCTTCATCATCAATCCATCGATTTGATCAATCAACCTTAGCTTGGTTTTTAGCAAAATACCCAAATAGAGCACTGGTATCATCACACATATCCATATCCAAATTGTCAAAATCATGCGAAAATCCAAAAAAATCATAAAATAAAAAAAAATCCAAAAACATTCAAAAAATATCAAAATCCAAAAACAAGTAAAAAACAAAAAACATCAAAAACATGGAAATCCGAACTACATCATCTCTGAGCTTAAACATAGGAAATGATAATCTATGATCAGCCCCCGAGACATCAAAAACACAAAAACATTCAAAAAACACAAAATCCAAAAACATTCAAAAAACGCAAAATCCAAAAAAAATCGCAAAATTCAGAAATCAAAACATTTGTAAAAATCTCAAAAACACCAAAAATAGCCTAAAAACATTTCAAAATGAAAAAAAAATCCAAATATTTGAATAAATCTATTTGTCTCATCTCACTTGCACCCGCAATAATCAATCATCCATAATAAACTAATCATCACCTTGATCCTTTGGAAACACAAACATAAACAATCATAGCAATCAACAAAAGCAAACTTCAAATGCAAAATCAAAATCGAAGCAACAAAGCATTAAACGCAAAATCAAACTCTTGATCATTTTCAAACATGTCAGTCAACCTTATATCAACAGCCTATCAATCAACTTATCAAACCATCATCATCCTATACAATGCATGTCTTAGGATATATTGTTCTGACAATGGGCATCATTTTGGATATCACCTTGGATTCTTATCCTATCAAAAAAAATCCCTTTGGCTAGAGATATGAAGAACATTGACTTGTTTGTGTATTTAATCTTTTCTTTTGATTTATCTTATTGCGCTCATTCCAAGAACCTCTCAATGATACCTGAACAAAGGATTTAGAGAGATAGGAATGGGGCAACGATCATTATCTTTTGTCTGTTGTGCTTGTTGGACGTTCTTGTAAAATAACTTGGCAAATACTTGCTTTGTTAGGTACGTCCTAGCAAGGTTTTTGTATGTCAAGTGTGAACAAGAAAACTCCTATCTGTTTGTCGAGTCAAAGTCCATCGCACTAGGTACAACGCCATCTTGGTTCTTTATACCTTGATGCATCGTACCTATGTGTGTTATCAAACATAAGGTAAGTAGCCCTTTTAAAATCCAAGTCCTTGATAAGCAAATCATCCATCTTTCATCATTATTTCTCATCATCATCTCTAATAAAGTCTTGTCAGATCATGAACTTGTGGGATCCTCTTGTCATCATCTCATTTCCGCACTAACATTATCATCACCAATGCATCCATCATACATACATCTTGCATCCACAAACCATCAGCATCCTGCATATCATCTAACATGCATGTTCCTCATAATAATATAGATATGTTAGTCTAAGCATCTCATAAATCATCCATTACATAATCACATCATATCATCCATCATCACATCATATCATGATTTAAGTTGTTTAAGATAATATAGATTTGTTATTCTAAACATCTTAAAACCATCTAATTTGCATCATCATCCATAACCATCCATCTTGAACCTCTTTATCGTGAGATCGACCCTCAAATCGAATCTTTTCACTTGATCTCTCGAGGGGGAAATGTACCAGTGTACTTCTTTCCACTGGGGCATCCAAAAAATTAGAAAAAATTTGAATTTTGATCGCGGCAAGTTTATTCTTTGAACCAACGCAACAAGTACATTCCTTCAAACAGGGGGAAAATGTAGACACGCAAAATATGCATACATGTCAATCCAATAGTTTAATCAAATATAACATTTCATCCTTGAAACTAAATAAATTCACTTCATCATTACATCATTTAAATAAATCAATTTAATCCTAACATTTCATTAATTAACCTTTATCTTGCATCATCCTTTAATTAAATAAACTAAACTTTATTTAATAAAAATCCTAAAGTCATATTTCTCCCTTTTGATTTAAATAAATCAAATATTCAAGTCAAAGGGGTCAAAAACATCCTAATCATCATTAAGCTAACCTAATCCTAATTAAACTAACCTAACCACCCATCACATCATCTAGCTTTTCCCACTTGCACAAATAAATCAATTTATTGATTTATTAAAATCCTTATTTTCTTTCAACTTGGCATAAAAAATAGAATATTCCCTCAAGTTTGAAAATGATGACAAGTTGACTTGTCCCTTCCAACATTGCATTAAATTCTCATTGTCATGTCCCCCTCTCAACATTTATTTCACAAATTCAAATTCAAATTTCCCCCTCTTGGGCACATTGGCCAAAACTTGCACATCCCTCAACCTATGGCAAGTTGACAAGTGGCCTCATCTCATTGGCTCAATCTTTGTCCCACATTCATCCATTTGGCCATTCTCTCATCAAAATATTCTATAAATAAGGGGCTGATTCATCATCAAATCCTCCACAATTCCACAATCATTCATGCAAAGTTACTCTCTTCAATTGAGAGCTAATTTTTCCCATCTTCATAGTATCTTCATATCAATTTCATCATTGAGCTTAGCAAAGGATTGGGAAAGGGATATTTTCCACAATAGCACCAATCCACTATGGGATAGGATTCATTTCATGTTTTATATGCCTTAGTTTGTCTTGTAATTCGTTTTCATTTTAAAGCATGATTTATTATCTCATAGGAGCACTATGGAATTTGCATAGTTTGAACTAACATGCTAATGTGTTTTGAAGTTTGAGCTATTTTGCAGATTTGTGGTGCTCACAAATATATGTACTTAATCATTTTTATTCTTATTGTTGTATATCCTATTGTTTGGAGAAGGAAGGATAAAGGGACCAACTAGCAACATATACAAATATCTGCATTTAGGTATATATAGAAATATAGTAAAAACTGCATGCATCCATATATAAGAAACCTCAAAGATAAACATATACATATAGGGATATATACATTTACATTTATCATTTTTATTCTTGTTGTTGTATCTCCTACTATTTGGATAGTATTAAAAGTGGAATGCTTATACCCATTTTCATTTAATCAAATTAGTAAAATGGTTGGCAGATTATTGATATTTCTACGTTGTCTACCAGTTGCCATTGGATGTATTGCAATACATTAATCTTTTATTTTTATTGTGCAATAGAGCTCTCAATCACTCAACTAAAATTGCAACAAATTCTCCCTATAAAAGTTCCCACAACTATGTCTGTGGAATTGGGATTTGTGGATGGGTCTCTAGAGCCCCCCAAGATTGATTTGGTAACATCCCCCATAGGTTCCACTGCGGAGTCTAGCTCTAAGGGTGCCAACTACCAACCTATAGAACTTGATTCCGTAATTTTATATTTCCATTTGCTTATTATTGTTGCAAATTTTTTGTTATTGTTTCCTTCCTCTTTTGTATTCAACCTAAACATTTATTTTTAGCTTCTTTAATTTTAAGATTCTAAAATATAGAATTGCACACCACATACCCTTTCTTGTTTATGTTTCCAATTTTATTGGCCTTTAGGTGTATACACACATGGCTGACCTTGGTAAAGCATATAGATGTGGAAGTAGATACACATTGATCTTTTCCATCACAAAAAACATCTCTCTGCAACCTTTGTTTTCCTTACTCCTTTTATCCATTTGGTGTGATCAAGTACATTTTACTTTATTGAATTTGTCTTTGTAGGCTACAAAGAAACAACCAACTTTGACTTCATTTGCAATTCATTCCATCAATGCTGGAGCTATTGTTCCCTCTTCGGTCCTTCAGCTCTTGTCCTTTAAAAAATTTGGTGGTGATGAAGGGTATGTTGAACGATACAAGGTTGTCTTGTCTAATGGAAACCATATGCAAATAGGAACTCTACCTTCCAAATGGAATGACTTGTTGTTTTCAGGTGCCTTGAAAATAGGGTCCCTCATATGTTTGGGAGACTACGTCTGTAGAAATGTCTAGGACTCAAGGTGGGTTGCGTTGTTTCTTTTGTATTTTTTCAAATTATCTTTCTCCTTCATATGTGCCTAATATAATGTGTCCAATATGTTGTTTTCCTTGTCTTTCAGGGCCTTAATCATATTCAACTTAGTTGTCATTATGTCAAATTTTCAAATCATTGGGAGCCCTAGGTATCTCTTCAAGCACCAAGAAGAGAAAATGTTAAGACCAGAGTCACCTTCTCCTTCTAAACAGACCCCTAAATTTGATGTGCAGTTGTCCCCTCAAAAACAAAACAGTCCTCCAAATGTCATCCCTATTAAAGCTTAGAACATTTATCAAAATGTTTGGACAGTCAAAGGGCATGTAACACATATTAAAGAGAGATGTACCATTTCCATAAACAAAGAGGTGAAGACCAACTTTTCAGTTTTGACATTATAGATATGGAGGGGACAAAAATTCGCATTACTTGTTTTCACAATATTGCTAAACTGCATTATGGTATAGTTGAGATAGGTGAAACTTATTTAATATCAGGAGGTTCGGCGAAGGAAGAAAATAAAAAATTCAATAGATTAAATATTAATTTGAAAATTATCTTGGACAAAAATTCAACACTAAAATGGTGTGAAGATGACATCTCTACGCTAAAAAAACCTCAACCTTTGTGTGAGTTAGTGAGATCACCAATTATAGTGATAATAGTTTGGTTGATATTATTGGCATTGTAGTCCATGTCATCTACATATCAACAGTTCGTAGGAAAAATGGATCTAAAACAATCTGGTGAACTATTATACTATATGATATCTCTGCTTATTTCATTGATGTTAATTTGTGGGGCACAAGTTGGAAAGAAAAAGGTGATCCCTTTGAGCGGATGTATCTTACTGGTGATATAGTCATAGTTTCTATGCACGGTGGTTGTGTAGGCCACTTTAATGGAAAATTCATCAACACATCAATAGCAACAACCCTCAAAATTAACCCTTCTATTCTTGAGGTAAGCACTCTAAGATCGATGGGCCCAATCAAAGTAGAAAATATGGTTTCATCTTCTTCTGAACCTCATAGGCTTCATCCTTCAAATGATAGAGTTACTATTGCATTCATCTTGAACAACTTCCTTGCCTTGCCAAAAACTATTGAATCCATTTTTAAAGCAACCATTGAGATTGCAAAAACTGAGTCTTTTTTTTATCTTGCTTTCCCCTTGCTCATTAATGGGAAAGAATGCAAAAGAAAATGAATGCGCCTGTGTGTTGATGTATGGTTTTGTGACCACTTCTAGATGGAAATCGAGGAATGCAACTATCGCTACCTCTTGCAATTAAAGCTACTAGAACATTCAACCATCCTTTGGTGTATTGCTTTTTATGAAGCTACCACTAGTGTACTACAAATCCTAGTAAAATACCTCTACATGTTGTAGTATAGCTCAGACTCTACAACAAATCCTGTTACTTTTATTGAAGGCCTTGTTTGTAAACCTTACATCTTTACTGCCATGATCAGAATAGAAAATTACAATTATGAGTAGCGGCTTAAAACAACCATTATGGAAGCAACAAAACATGATTTCCAAGAAGAGTGTAAACTGTTGCTTTTAGATATATTGAAGATATTTTCCCCTATTTCTGAAAAAGGTTGCACGAGTGAGCCCACTCTTTGATTGTTGTTTTCCAATTTTGAACATTTCTCTTTGTTTTTCCTTTTTATGCTCAGTATGGGATGCTAAGACTTGTGTTTTGCAAATATGAACATACTTTATTCCTATGTTTTCATATATATATATATTCACACATTCATTGACCTCCCATGCTTTTGATATTAATATGGTGCCCACATTATTTTTAGTGTACATTATCACTATGATTCTTGATTCTTGATATATTTTGGGATTTTTAGTTCTGTCATGCCTATTCTAAATTCACTTGTTCCCTTCATAATCTTTGAATAGAAATATTATCTCCAATGGAAAAAAAGGACCCATACTAGGGATTTAACCATCACATACATAAACTAATACATTCACTATTTCATTGTAATTACCATCATAATAGGAAGGATACTATTGAATGTTTTCCTTAAATTATGATCATGTGCTTCGAAGCTCTTATCATAGTTTTTTGCACTGTTTTGGGTGTTTTTCAATGTATTGATTTTTGAAAGACACATTGTATTGGCACAATCCAAAATTTTTTCCAAAATTTCTATGAACATTTTTCACATATTGCCTTATAAAATGCTTTGCTATTAACATCTAAATGCAACACCACTGAATACTATAGTTGAATTCTATTGGGTTATTTTTGAGTATTTTTTGGTTTGATCAACATAATGCAAAAGATGTGCAGATATGACAAGTGATCATTTGAAATTGTTCTATGCACTGTTTTTTATATTTTTCAATGTTTTCAGTTATCATAAATAGATTGTAGTGGCAGAGTATAGACACTTTTACAACTTTGATATGAACATGTTCCATATATTGCACTATTAAATGCTTTTTTATTAACAACATCTGATTGCAATGTTGTATAATGTTATTTCTATATCCTATTTTTGTTCTTTCTAAGTATGTTTTGATCTGACCAATACACCACAAAATATGTGCAGATATAACAAGTCATTACTTGAAATAGTTCTATGCACTGTTTTTGGTATTTTTCAATGTATTCAGCTATGATAAATACATTGTACTCGCTGGCTACAATTTTTTTTACATATTTCCTATGAACATGTTCCACATGTTGCGCTATTATATTCTTTGTTATTAACAAGATCTCAATGGAATGTTGTTGAATACTATGGTTAAATTGTACCCATATCCTGGTAACTGAAATAGTAGTTCTAGATGCTATTTCTATTAGTCTCCAGTATTTTCTTGTCTGATCAACATAACACCAAAGATGTACACATATAACAAGTGATCACTACAAATACCTTGCAATTTCCATTGATACAATAATAGAGATGAAAAATGTAGGCATATAAACATTGAATATCTTTATAGTTTTATACTCACCCTTTGCACATGCATATATATGTGATTGCTCCTATATTGATATAGTTTTAAAGAAGGATATATGTGGGCACCATCGTATGTATATGTTCATGTACCATGAGAATCAAAACAATCAAATGTATTATCACCCTTTACACATACATATATATGCAATTGGTCCTCTATATTTGTAGTTTTTAAGAAAATATCATATTTGGGGGAAATTGTATGTGTATGTGTGTGCAACATGACATTCAAAAGGGTCAAAAGTTTTAAATAAAGACACTTAATTTAATAGAAAAAAAATCCTAGGGTATATAGGCACATAAAATGCAAAATATAAGATAGCTACACAACTTTGAACAAATTAAATGCATCAAATACTATATTATCGTGATTATCAGATACAGGAAACGTGCAAGTTCTGTAATGTTCAAAACATGTTATTGTTCTCATAGGCATCCATACATATAAATTTATATACACATCGATGGAAATATATATGTATATAGTTATGCATGTGTGTGTGTGTGTGTATACAGATATATATACATACATACACACACACACATATATATTTGCATATGCATCAATTTCTAATAGTTGCAACTATATATTTAGAATACTACATGTGTTTGGATGTCATATACAAAAACAAAAAATGGAATCAAATGTTCGAAAGGTAGTTCTATAGATTAAAATTTTTGTGTGCATATTTGCATGCTGAATTATGGGTGTTTCATACTTTTCTTGCTCGAGGGTTTGAATATAGCCCACAAGGCTTCATGATGCCAATATGGTAGGGAGGATAACGACCGTGGGTTTTGTGCTTTTTCCTTTTATGTCAAATATTTCTTGCTAGATAGATAGTTATGTACACAAATCCTTCCATACACTTGGCTTCCAAAAACATACACTACTCTACCCATTAGATTTCTCCATGTGTGTACAACTATCCTTTCAGCTTATCTGATTGATTATTTATATAGAGTTGTTTACCAGGATACCAATTTCCCCTAAAATTATTACAACATTTGCATTGTGTTATTCTAAATGTATTTGTATAAAATATACCATTGCAATCTAAGGAATGGCATATTTTAAAAATCATCATTTTTTTGTAATTTTAACATTGTACATGATATATACAATACTCCATCAAATTCCCCATAAGTCTTTTCTACTTTTCTTCCTTGGGGATTCTTCTTAAGCCCATGAGTCTTCATGATTTTCACATAGGGTTCACATTGCATACAATTCTCATTCAAGTGATTTTGTAATGCAGTATTCTTAACATACAGTTGCAACTATTACAAATTGATGCATATGCACATATAAACAATATTAAGTGTTAAAGATGCACAAAGATACCAACCAACAATAAGTAGAGGAAAAAATTTCTATAAGTCAGTAACATTTTTTGAACATTCTAGTATATTAAACTATATATGCACATACTCTAGAAACATTTTCAAAGAAATTACAGTGTTGCATTTGACTAATAAGTTTAAAATTTTGCAACTATGTTTTATTTTCCATTTTCTGTGCCTATATACCCTATGTTTTTTCATTTGTCCTTCATGCTTTGCTTGCACATATTCTTATGTGTTCTTTCCATCTTTTCAATTAGTTTTATTTGATTCAAATAGCTGAAAAATGTTGATCTATACATTTCTCTTTTGAGCATTTCCTTGTTTCACTTTTCTTGTATATTATGTTCAAAAATATAGTCTTGTTTGCATTGTATTTTTCTCTAATATATGATAAGACTCCATGAAATATGTGATGGGTTTCCTGGGCATCTTGGCATTGTTGTATGATGGGATGGGAGGAAGTAAATGCAATATTCAATGTTGTAGTGTGAGGACATATATTACTTTGGTTGCATTGTAAAATGAGTGAATGCGGTGTTGCTTTTATAGCAGGCTATTGAAAAATCTTGCCATGCACCTCTAGTAGATAACAGATTGGAGGGTTTTACAAGTGTTGTGCTCCACATCCTACAGTGTTTTCCCTCTTGTTGTTGCTATAAGTTGTTTTGCAATGTTTTTTTACCATTGCATAAACATCTAACCAATGCCATATATTTTGATAGATTCAAATAAAATGTTGCTATGTAGTAATATCATGTTGGGCTCAATGCAAGCATAGATGGACAAGGAGATATGAATCCCATCTGTGGGACAATCGATACCTAAAAGATGACCATAGCTATAAGCATAAATAAGGTTTTTTTTGTAAAATTATATTTTACTAAGTTATACATTCAACCCTTTTCTTTCTGCATGGCTAGATTTTCTTCACTACATATCAAAATCAGCTATGTTTATAAAGTTGTTTGTGTATTTTTTATGGTTTGAAGCAAAACCTTTGATATTTCTTTCATGTCTTCCTTTTAACGATATCTGGTTATTTCATCCACGGAATTGGTTCTATTTTGAAACAAGATCTCCCATATATTCTTCTTTTCCTATATTTATCAACATTACAAACAAGTTTGATCTTTTCCAATTCTTTATCAGCTTTCTCTTTTCTTTAAAGTTATTGTAGCAAAAAAATCACTACAAAAAGGAAATCATGTAAGCATTGTTTTTGTGCTTTTCCTTTCACTTTTATATATTTGTTGGTATAAATACATGCATGCACAAATTCTTACATGCATTAGACTACAATAAACTGTCTATTGTAAATTACATTTTTCCATGTCTCTATAGTTATCTTTATAGATTATGGAAAAAAATATCTATAGGCATCTCTTTATCAACATAGCCATCCTTTTAAAGTTGTTCCACCAAAAAAAATACTACAATATACGAAATCATATATGAAAACATCAAAATTTCCACCTTGCTTGGGGGTTTGGCTAGAGCCCATGAGGCTTCATGATGCCAATATGATAGGGAGGAGAATGAGCATGGCTTTTGTGATTTTTCCTTGTACCATCAGATATTGACTAATACAAATACACAACATACTATATTCTGCCAACTACATTTATCCATGCTTATACAACTATCTTTTCAGCTTGCCAAATCAACTATTTAAAAATGATTTTTTATGATGATACCTATTTTATTTAGGTTATGACAACAATTATATGATGTGATCCTAATTTTTTTTATGTAAATAAAAACTTTCCCATTTATTTAAACTTATACACAGATAGTAAAACTTAAAACATATTGATACAAGATTCAAGCTACATCCTTTGGTAGTAAATATTGAAGACAAATAGAGAAATTATATAAGAGGTATTAGAATAATACTTATTTTTTACTAAATATTATATAAAAAAACCACATTAAATATAACTTTAAAATATCGACTATTTTAGAGGAAAACTACAATAATGAACAGTTTGTTATGGGGAACTGAAAAAAAATATCATGAAGAACATTTTGTTATTACGAACTTCAAACAGATGACAAAAATTAAATATCATGAAACATATTGATATAAGACATATAACATGTTCCATCCAAACAAAAGAACCACGACAAATAACAGTTTGTTATAAGGAGCTTCAAAAAGATGAAGAAAAAATAACATCATGAAACATATTGGTACAAGGAAATCAATCTATGTAACAATTGTAAGAGGTATTAGAATAAAATTTAAGAATCACACATAAATGACAGATGGATGGAAACCTTTGGCTTGCTTTCAATTTTTTCAGTCTATGTATGTTTTTCTATCATATGTCATTTACTTGTGATTCTTAAGTGTTTTTCTAACAACTCTTTTACAATTATCACACATAAATGATAGTTGAACAAAAACCTTTGGCCTGCTTTCAATTTTTTTGGTCTATGTATGTTTTTCTACCTCTCTTAAAGTTCTAATTAATGTGGGTTTTCGATCATCTATCATTTACCTGCAATTATTAAGTGTTTTTCTAAGAGCTCTTTTACAATTTCTCAAATGACAGATGATCAAAAAACCATTTTAAGTAGAACTTTAACATATGGAGAATAGAACGTGTAAACTACGGCTATGAATAGTTTCCTTATACAGAGCTTCTGCTATACAAAATTTGTATAGCACCAACATGCATAGAGATAACAAGGAACAATAACCAGAGGCCAAAAAAAATACATAAACCAATAAAATTGAAAGCAGTCCAAAGGTACAACTCAATGTTATGTTTATAGTTTATTCCAATCTACAACATTTCAACATTTTGAAAGTTAAAAATAATTCTTCTCACAAGGACAAGAGAATAAGAAAATCCTAAAGTGTCATGCCAAGAAAAAAAATACATGAGGGCACAATCCTTAATTAAATCCACAAAAACATTTGTAACCTCAGTTAAGGTATGAAGAATACAAGAGCTAAAATATGACAATGAACAACTTGTTGTAGGCAGCTTCAAACATATTAGAAAAAGAGAATATCATGAAACATATTGATACAAGACAAGAAATCTATATAACAGTTGGAATTTACCTATAGGATATTTGTTTGAAATTTCCACTAGGATTTTTGTCAACCCGACCATGAATAGAATTTCTCAGCACTGGAAATTAATAATTGTTGACAACTAGTGGCGAGTTTCTCAGAGTTGTTTATGGCGACATGGAGTTTACTAATTATGTCGGTTGGCAGTGGTGGAGTTGGTTGCTTCAATATGTAGAAGCAAAATGCTAAGTGTTTGCTTGTGTGAGGGTTAATGCATCATAGCATTTTTGTGCAGTGGCACAGGAGGAAGGAAATGCAATATTCAATGTTGTAGTGTGGGAAAGTATACTCCAAAATGTATGAGAAAATATATTGATGGAGAAATTGCAGTTAAATCTTCTTTCTTTCCTCAAAAAATATGGTTAGGGTTAGTAATTTTTCCCACCCTAAGTTTATTATTTCCAGTTATCTCTGTGCATCTTTGGTGTTATACCTATTAACATAGGAGCAATTGCAGATTAACATAGGAGAAATTAGATATATATATATATATATATATATATATATATATATATATATATATATATATATATATATATATATATATATATATATATATATATATGCTAATGGTTAGTATGAAAGAATAAAGATATTCAACATAAAATTAGTTTAGTGGCTACTAAGTGTTATTGTAATATCTCTTTTACAATTTCTCTATTTTTCCATAATATTTAGTGCCAAGTAATGTAGCTCAAATTTTCAATTAAGTCTATGGTGTTTACCCATTTTGCATAGATGATTGCTACTCATTTACTTTATGAGTTCTATTTAATGTGGGTTTACTGCCAAAGAATGTAGCTCAAATTTTTAATTGGAAAGCCAAATCTTACATAGACTGCTTGTCTTGTATCAATATGTTTAATGTGGGTTTTTTATCACCTGTCATTTACCTATGATTCTTAAGTGTTTTTCTAATAGTTCTTTTCCAATTTCTCTATTTTGTCTATAATATTTAGTGCCAAATAATGTAGCTTGAATTTTTAATTGACAAGTTGATTTTTACATAGATTTCTTATGTTGTATCAATATGTTTTATGATATTCTTTTTTCTAGTTCTAGAAAGAAAACTGTTCATTATGTAACAGTTGGCTTGTTAATTCAATGAGCATTTTTACTATATGCTTCCTTAGATTGAAATTAT
The DNA here is from genome assembly GCA_007258455.2 of Sequoia sempervirens. Lineage (NCBI taxonomy): Eukaryota > Viridiplantae > Streptophyta > Pinopsida > Cupressales > Cupressaceae > Sequoia > Sequoia sempervirens. Next base: position 153,322,062 of record VDFB02270651.1, read on the forward strand.
ATTTTTAATATAAATACATTTTGAATCAAATAATACAAATGTTGTTATAACTTTATGAAAAATTTCCATCTTGATAAATAGCTGTATGTAAATAATCTTTTAGACAAGCTGGAAAGATAACTGTGTAGATATGCAGAAATGCAATGGGTAGAGTAGAATATCTTTTTGAAGTCAAATGAATGATTTCTTTCCCTAAAAAAAATAACCATTTAAGATTTCTCCTTTTACAGTCATTGTATATTGTGGTTTATGTGATTGTGGAAGGAAACCACAGACCATTTCCATGTGCTTCTAAAAGGACAAACAATTTGTTGGTTACATCGCATTGTTTATCCCTAGAAGCACATGATGAAAATGGTCTATGTTGCTCCATTCATCTAAACCATTTACAATGTCATGGTTGGCCTCAAATTCATTTTGTACATGACTACATTTTTTTCTTTTCTAGTTATTGGTTGTTATATGTGCCCATGTTTCACAAACACATTTCTACATATACATCATAGCCATACAATGCAAATATAAGCACTTGCAAAGAAAAATATATACCAATATATATGTTTGTGAAGTTAGATGCACCTTTTTAGTTATTATACACTCAGATTCTATATGGGTATTTGTAGGGTATGTGGTTGATGACTTTTTTTTACCCAAAATTGATGAAATGAAAAGGGTTTTCTAAGGAGATTCTTAGATTTCCACCAATATAAATTATGCTTTACTTTAAATTTAATAAATAATTATTATTCATTTTCTCTTTGAATTACGACTAAAGCCTCGATTAATAGGCTGATTGAAAAACATCTATAGCTTTCAAACGGTATCACATTTTTTGAATCTAAAACATGCATCACATTCTATGCTTCACATACTATAGGATTAAAAAAAATAAAATTGAATTTCATGAAGTTTTGACCAAGTTAAGGTGGTCAGACATATGAGTTTTTATAATTTTTAAAAGTTGTAATAAAAAAATCATAATTAATTATTTACTTGGAAACAAATTACAAAAAAATATGCATCACATCCAGACATGAGTCCTCTACTTATATTTAAAATCTTATAAAAAGATACTAGCATTTTATTGTGGTTAAGGTGGTCAGACAAACACCTACTTGTTATTTTTTCCCTAAAATTGAAGTACTATTGCATTGAAATTTATAATTTTCACCAAATAGATTTTTTTTCTTTTTAAAATAAACCTAATAGTTTAGAAACTACATTCAATTTTCTATAGATTCTATTCTTACATATTTTTGAAATAATATAGATAACTTATTCAAATTTTTACGTGAAATTGCTTAACTCTGATTTTTCTAAATTTTTTGCCACTTAATGTCCTTTTTTTCCATGATGATCCTATACATAGCCATATATTCCATCTATCCATGTTCCTCTAGCCATCTTCAAATCCCATGATGCCAATACTTAATTGGGAAAACTATTTTCGTCAAGTTGTCACAACAAAATAAAGACTACAATATTAGAGATCTTGTTTGAGAACACCCATTTTTCCCCAACTTTGTTATTGTGTGATATATGATAAGAATCCATGAGATTTTCCATGAACCTTACCTACCTTTCTTGCTCAGGGGTTTGGCTAGAGCCCACGAGGATTCATGATGCCAATATGGTAGGGAGGATAACGAGCATGGGTTTAGTGCTTTTTCCTTCCATCGTCATATATTTGTTGTTGCTTATATACATGGACACAAATTCTCACATGTACTTCTCTACCAAAAACATACTCTATTCTATTCTTTGTATTTTTCATTGTTTCCACAACTCTCTTTTCAACTTCTCTGATAGATTACTTATACACAATTCTTTACCAGGATTCCATGTATTCAAAATGTTCCATTTTATCTCTTTCTATTTACAACAGGTAATGCTAACCTCTTTTATTGTATATCTATATTATTTCCTTTATAATGCTACATAGATACAATAGACATTCAAGAAAATTAGTTTATTGTAAATTGTCTATTTGAAATTCTTTCATGGTTCGACAACTTGATCCAATGTTGCTCACCCTTGTTAAACACCATCAACAGTACATGTAAGTACAAAAATTTTCCATTACCAATAAATAGATTCGGTGATGCAATTGTAAATATTATTAATTTTTTTATTTTCACATTGTCTATATTGATTTTGCACATATACTTACTCACTTTTTATGCTTCCTTTTTTATTTCAATGGGTAGAGTAGAATATCTTTGTTGAAATCAAATGTATGATTGTTTTCCCACAAAAAATGCCATTTAAGATTTCCCCTTTTACAGTCATTGTACATTGTGGTTTATGTGATTGTGGAAGGAAACCACACACCGATGTCATTTGATTTTTAGAGGACAAACAATTTGTTAATTGCATCACATTTTTTTATCCCCAGAAGCACATGAAAATGGTGTATGTTGCTCCATTCAAATAAACTAGTTACAATGTCATGGTTGGCTTGTTATAGTCTTCTATATATTCCATATGTCCATGTTTCTCTAGCCATCTTCAAAATCCCATGATGCCAATTCTTTGTCGGGATACCTATTTTCATCAAGTTGTCACAACAAATAAAAGACTACAATATTAGAGATCTTGTTTAAGAACACCCATTTCTCCCCAACTTTGTTATTGTGTTATATATGATAAGAGTCCATGAGATTTTCCATGGACCTTGCGTGCCTTTCTTACTTGGGGGTTTGGCTAGAGCCCGTGAGGCTTCATGATGCTAATATGGTAGGGAGGAGAATGAGCATGGGTTTAGTGCTTTTTCCTTCCATCATCATATATTTGTTGCTGCTTATATAAATGGACACCCAAATTCTCATATCCACTTGTCTACCAAAAACATACTCTATTGTATCCATTGTATTTGTCATTGTTTCCACATCTATCTTTTCAACTTCTCCAATATATTACTTATACACAATTATTTACCAGGATGCCATGTATTCAAAATGTTCGATTTTATCTCTTTCCATTTACAACATATAATGCTAACCTATTTTATTGTACATCTATATTATTTCTTTTATAATGTTGCACATATACAATAGACATTCAAGAAAATTGGTGTATTATAAATTGTCTATTTCAAATTCTTTCATGGTCCAGCAACTCGATCCAATGTTGCTCACCCTTGTTAACACCATCAATAGTACATGTAAGTACAAAACTTTTCCATTATCAATAAATAGATACGGTGAACCAATTGTAAATATTATTAATTATTTCTCTCACTTTCTTTGCAATGGAATTTAATTCTCTAAAGAATCTGGCTTTCTAGATAGATAGATGAGCATAGTGAATGACATGCCATGTAATTCATAAACATGAAGCTATTTTTCCTTGATGAGCATGTTGCTTTTGCAGACAAAAATATGCATAATTGTAGTCATGGGATCTATGTAGTTCATTGGTTAAGTATTTGCAAAACACACATATTGCATTTAATATTGCAAGGATAAAGAAACATAGGAGTTGTTTTGGCCTACAGAGAATGCAGGGAAATGCTATAAAATTTGTGGCATTTTTCATGACTTTAAAATTCATGGCATTTTCCAAGAAATTACAAGTCATGCTATTTTCCATGGACTTTATAGCATTTCTAACTGCATGCACTAGATGGAAAAAGTGTTTTGATGCATGTAACTCATATTTTCACATGATGATTATGTGCATTACATGTTGCGTATACATCTACTTCAACATGGGAACTCCAAAAAATATGTTCATCACTCCCAACTATATAATGTTTTCATATCAATAAATAGATTTAGTGAACCAATTGTAAATATTATTAATTATTTTTAGTTTCATGTTGTCTATATTGATTTTGCACATATACTTACTCACTTTCTATGCTTCATTATTTATTTCAATGGGTAGAGTAGAAAATCTTTTTTGAAGTCAAATGTATGATTGTTTTCCCACAAAACAAGGCATACCTTTGAATTCAATTATTCTAACAATGCAAAATATGTGTATTGTGTCATCACATTCTTCTTTTGGTGAGGTCTATTTATTTTTTTGGATCAAAGATGGTGTGAGTGAGTCTTTGATTGGACTGTGAACATCTTTACTCTGTAAGTGATATTTGTCCCTATACAATCCTTTTTGTGCTCATCAAATGGTATAAAATTTATCAATATAATATTTTCACTTTCTTCCTGAATAAATGCATTTACATATTTTTTTTGTTTGGACAGCAATTCAAGTTGTTATTATGTTTGGTCATCCATTTATTATTATTTTTTTATCTATGTCCTTTTTATTTTGTTCATACACCAATTAAGGAATACGTTTTTACTAGAAGCAATTCATAAAAAACTAATATTTTTATTTTCAATTTCCTTCTAATTGAATAATTTTGAATCCTTTCTACTTGTCACCATTTTATTTTACTACTACTAACCCATAAATCACATGCATAATAATGATTTTATTTCCAAAATTATGGACAAAATACTACTTATAAAAAATATTGAATATTAAAGATCTTTCCTTTTTGAAAAAGTCCATATTGATGACCATCATAACTAATATTCAAATAAAAAAATAATCACAATAAATAAAATCAAAGTAATAAATTATCTAGTACCACATAAGTATTGTAAAAAATATGTCATACCTAAAGTTATGGACTAAATTTTTTAAAGAATACTTTTTTATTCAATATTAGTTATTAAAGGCATGACTAGTAACTATTTAAAAAAGGAGACTCCTTTAATGTTTCATACTTTTCATAAATATTATTTAATTCACAACTTCAAGTTTTCCATGTATTTGTATCCATATGTATCTTAAGATAATTAAATAATAATCAATCAATTGATTGATTAACCTAGACAAAAAGGTCAAACATAGATGCACATCTAGGTCTAATAAATATAAAACTAAAATTGAGATAAAATTATATCATACATTAAATTTTGGAGAGAAATTATTATTATTAAAATATATATATTTAAATTATTTAAATTTTATTTAATTTTCCAATTGTATTTTTTTAAGAATAAATTTATTAAAAAATCATTCTCGTTGAGAATTAATTTACTATGGACTCCTAATATTATTAATTAAAACCAATTTTAAATAACTATTGTAATTAAAATTATTAAATATTTCATATTAATAAGAAAAATGTTATTGATGATTAATTATTCTGTCGTAGAAAAGAGTACCCTTTGCTTGACATGGGATTAATCCTTAATAAATTGGGCTTAATGAGGCCTTGATTCAAGTGTTGTGAGGCATTTTATGCATCCACACTAGGTGTTGGACCCTTGCAAACTGAATAAAATGCATTTAACGACGTCTTGTGAATGTGTTGTGAACTGTTGTAAAAAAATTCTACACTCTTCTAGACTCTATTAATTACAATTCACCTAAAAATCACCTTTTAATCACCTATCAAGTCCTATTTTGAAGTGTTGTAAAGTCTTGTAACAAGATTTCATGCTTTTCTAGGCATAACTTCACTATTTACACCTTTCTTATGCTTTATTTGACCCTTTTATGCCCTTATAAGCTTTAATTAAGTGTATTTTTTAATGTAAGCCTGACAAACAACATTAAATAAAAGATAATTCCCAACACCCATTTTCAAGTCCTAGGTGGGACCCATTCACCATGGGTGGCGAATGGGCCCCCCTTGGCTCCAAATTCAAAATATTTTAAATTTCCTTTCAGGTTTTTATTCAAAATCACTTGATGTCGGCCTATGATGATGTATTAACGGGTTACTAAGGCACAATATTGTATAAATATAAGTATTTTAACTCAATTTCACATCTCTTATCTCTTAATCTCTTATCATTTATTCATCCATTATTCTTCCATCTCAAGTTAAGCAACTTAGGGTTTCATCATTTCAAGTCACCAAGATATCAATTTTTGGACATTCAAGGGTAGATCCTTCATGTTTTGTTGTAGATATTCAAGATCAATGATCATGGCAATGTAATCAACTCCATTATTGCATGTTTTATTCTATTCTTTCATCATTTTGGTTTAATTACCTAAAAGGGGTTTGACCAAGGAAAATCCCCATGCCCTAACATTCACCATTTCTTCTTCTCTTCTTCTATCTTTGCATATTTAGGACTCTTGTAAGCTTGGAAATCATTGAAGATCAAGTTGCAAGGTTGCTAAAGTCTTCTCCTCATTCAATAACTCAAAATATCAACAAAAACTCATTTTCTAACCTATAAATTAGAGTTTCAAAAGCGGACACTTATAGAGTATCAAAGTGTAGATCGGAAGCTCCAGAATCCACTTTTGAAAATTTAGAAATTCAAAGGTGGAATCATTCACCATGGGTGGTGAATGAGTCCCACTTCCAGGTCAATTTTGTGTTTTCTGCATTTTTCTGATAGAAAGAAATTACAACTCAATTTACCAGAACTAGGACTGATTTGCCCAGAATGGCGAATGAGTCTCTCCAGGCCGGAAAAACAACATCAACAACATTTCAAAAGCAATTTCTAGTCCTCATCAAGATTCCAGGTTCAAATTTTTAGTTTTATCAAGTTTTGTTACAGTTTTGCATTCATTTTAGATATTTATCCAATACACAAGACCGTGTTTTCAAACAACTTCTTCTCCTTTAGTTTCCATTCATTAGTCAATCAATCATATTTAGCTCATTTCCTTCAAACATTATATCTAGGAATTTTACATCCTTTTTCCATCCATATCACATTAACTTTTGAATGTGAACTTAAGCATTTTTTCCCTTTCTTTCTCCTTTTAGGTAAAAAACCCTAGAAGTGTTAGAAAGCAAGTAGGAGCCAAAAATATATGTTCCAGTTACTTAAAATTAAAATTAATGGATACATTAAAAATAATAAGATTAATTCAACATGACCTATGTTTTTATTTTACATTTTCATAATCAATTTCTAACTAATAAATTTTGATGTGGAAATGCAATGATCAATTTTTTGTTTTATGCAAATGTTTCTTAATCTTGGATGCATTGCATGTGAGATAAGAACAGAGAAGTGGACTATAACATGAGGTTAAAAATGCTTTACAATGCTCCAATTAAATGAAGACATATAAATAATCTCTTAACCAAAATTAAGTGATTTATAATATGTTCAAGTTAGGTGATTTGAAATTGATATCTTGCAATGCACACATAGGTTCACTTTAATTTTAATGCATATGTATCGATATGCCTGATCTATCCATATAATTATCCATAATAATATATAAAATGATTTTCCAACATCTCTCTTCATTATGATCTACTCCACCTATTTTATCCTAGGTGAAATCCAAAATCATAAGATTCACCTCCTACTATAAGCTAACATCATGTTATTTCATATTGGCTGATTAACACACTTTCCCTTTCTTGACTCAATCAAACAATTGTAAATATTGTTGATTATTTATATTTCACATTGCATTCTGAAAAGAAGATTGTTTCTTACTTCCCATTGAATAGCCACTTGCAGTCGACCCCTATCGGATGATTGTTGCATGCGTGTTCATTCAATGGCTAGTATTATTATATATATATATATATATATATATTTTTTTTTTTTTTCTAGGTTAATTTTGGGCATGTGGTCCACTCTCATAAATTATATCAATAAAGAAACAATTTTTTATCAGCCCATGAATAGGGGTGCAACATAAAACTTCATTCCTTCAAATCTAACCTTTTGGTACATGACCCCAATGTCATTTGATGCTTGGGTTTTTTTTTTGGGGGTTCTTCATTTTAACTTCAATCCATTTTTTCTCAATATGTTGTTGATACTTTGTTTTTTTTTTATATATTTACTTTATTGTACCTATCAAATTATATCTCATGAGAGTCATGAGACCATGGGGATCCCACAAGAGTAGCATTTGAGATAGCCTTCTTTGATATGGCTGATGAAGCCTCTGTGATCTCATATTTTCTTAGGTAGCCATGTGTTGGAAGTTTTTGTAGTCATTGATGTCAATAGATTTTGTGTTATTGCATTGATGTCAATAGGTCTATGGGAAGATTATTGGAAGTCTATAGAGATGCTTTGATTGGTTGAATCATGTTGTCATTAGTAATATCACTAATGTCAACCTCTAGTGTTTCTTTGATGAGCATGTATTTATGATTGGTGATGTTCAACCTCTTGTGTGGTTGAGACGACATAGAAGTGTTCCAAGTGATGAGTTTGAGTTTGTGGTGCTTGGTTTCCAATTGCTTTTGAGAAAATTTGAATAAAAGAGGAAATAATGTGGTGAAGAGTGTTTAGTGTGATAGAGTGGTGTTTAGTGTTTCTATCCACATTTCTTTGTAGTTGAATATATGCTTGTGCACAGTTCGGATATGTTGAGCAGAGGTGTTATATCCAAAGTTTCAAGTTTTCGATTGTTGAGCATACAAAGTTTTGTTCACTAGTGTGTGTGTGTGAAATGTAAAAGTAGTGTTGTTTGGGAGAAATTATTTTTCTCTACATTTCTCTGTAGTTTGGTCTCTAGTCTTATGGATTTGAGGATGTGCTTATATTGCTCATATCTATTTTTATTTATTTTATTTTATTTTTGGTACTCCACAAGGTTGGATTCAACTGTTGTAATGTGTGGGAGCTTCTAGTTGTGCAGAATAAATATGTTCTTCTAGTGTATGATGTTGCAAAGGAGATGTTGGATTTTAGGGTGTTGATGTAATATTCTAGATTTTTTTCAAGTGATGTATATTTTTTGTGAGTTGTCTTTGGATCTAATAAAGAATATACTTAATTTTTTAATGGTGTTTACATAGGTTCGACCCACCTTGGGTGTTTACACTAATTGCGAATATGTTTTAGTGTTTGTGGAAGCATGGCATGATGTGTATGAGTGGATCTAGGATTGAGTTTGATAGAGCTTCAATTTTTTTTGTAAAATATTGAGCAGGTCCATGTTTTGGTCATAATTGTGAGCCTTTTGTGTTTAGGGATGGGTTAGGGTTTTGGTTTAGAAACCCTCATTTTGCAACTTTTCTTTGTAAACCCTTAGGTGTTTTAATTATGTGTTGACCTACTACAACTACTCATTGGTCACTTAAGTCACCACATGAGTCATTGAATACATGTTATCATTGGCCCCTTTTGCCTAGGTTTGTTGGTTCCCCAACTTTTTATTATTGTTTTAAACTCTCCCAAAGTTGGGAATTTTTTTTTATAGCAAAGGACTTATGTTTAAGTCATTCTCCTAAGGGTCGAGTCTCATTGGCCTAGTCATGTCCCTTCTTTTAAACATCCTTTCTACACATGGAAAATATCCATAAACTTAAGCGGTCATCCATCACTGAAAGGTTTTCCCCTAGCATTTTTGTTTCGGTGATGGGTGATAGACCTTGGTTTGCTTTGGCATCGCTAATTGTTGAAACATTCCAGACCTTTGGTCCCACTTCAACAACATGTGATGAGCATGCATCATGTTCCATCACATCATCAGCAAAATGTCTCACACTCCTTTCTGACTTTTACTGATGAGCGACAAAGATGAATGGAAGTAGTGTAGTAGCCACATGTCAAATTTTTATTTCATCACTAGCTTTGTACATCATCGAAGACGTTTCTAGCTTTGGGTTCATTACTGTGACATACGATGGACTAGGTTATTTGAAGGTATCACTAGAAGGGTTTCATCATCAAAATGCTTAGGAAGATTCAACCATTTACTATGACCAACAATGGGGTATTTAGTTGGGAATATTCCATTTCAATGAGAATTACTACTCGTCGCTGAAGATTGAAAGCAATCTAAGGAAACTTCTATGACAATTGGAAAGTTGTAAGCAATGTGGCTAAGATGTGGATGGTTACGTGGCATATTTTTAGCATATCGTCAGTGTTTCCAAGTACATATGAAAAGTAAAGTGGTGATCCTTAATGGGATTCATTGATTAAGTTTTAAATCCAAAATGATTGACGATCAGGGTTAAGCAAGGAGTGATTGATTTTATTTTCGCTCGAGTGAGATAGGGTGGTAATTAGATGCTATACACTCTAATTCCTTTGTTTATTGAGTATCTCTTGTAGTTCATCTCATTTTCCACAATTATTAGGGTGCTAAAATAATTATTGTAAGTATTAAAGGAATGACATGCGAGCGTTGAGTGAATCATCATAGAGGCAGTAGTGTGGTCTCCCTAGGTCTATAAGTGTGTGTATGTTCATTTCAGCTACCATTTTCTTGTTTCTTAGAGTGGTATTGCTTCTATAACTTGTAATTGTGCTTTGTGTTGTATGTTGGATTAGTTTGAGTTTTCATTCCTGCAAAGGGAACTCTATGGGTTTTGGTTGGTTTATTTTCTATAAGGTGAGTTGTTGGTCAGTGTGGTGTTTTGGGTAAGATTGGTGAAACAAGCAATTCGGTCACAGGTCAGTTAGGAGGTATAGGAGGTTAGGTATGTAGGCACCTCTTGTTTATGTGCCTGATGTTAATCCTGGTACAATGGAAATTCCAACTGTTCAGAAGGGTAAGAGAAGTGTCTATAAGAAGGGTGAGAAAACTATTGTCGAGAGTACTTACAATTTGAGGAACATGACCATTTCAGAAGAATTGGTCAAGTTTAGAGGGAAAAGGCTTGTTGAGGTTAGGAAGGAATTGAAAAAGTAGAATAAGGTCATAAGGTTTGTTTAGGAAGGCACAATTTTCCCATTGAAGTTTCTAATAGTTTTTCAAGTGATGGAGAAGGAACGAACCCTAACTCTAGCCATTGTCCCATTTCCCTCATGCCCTATGGTGACTCTAATGGAGAAGTGATAATAGCTACTCCAATTTTAGTTAAAAGACCAAGAAAGTGTGCTTACTCAGTTGTTGACAAGGTAGGGTAGTAACCTGTTTCCTCCTCTAAAGTAGTGCTTGGTGTTTTGGCTTTTGTGATGACCCGATTCTCTTGTGGCTAGTTCGTTAATAAGCACTATTGGTACTGGTGGTGACTTCCCCGATTTTGGTTTGAACATGCTAATTTTGATAATGATTCCTTTTGGAAGGATCGTCGATTTTTCTTCGACCAATTACGTGGTTCTCTTTTTGTCTTTTTCCTTCCTCTAGTAAGAAATGATTAAGTGGAATGGTCCAAGAAGTGGCCCTAATTACGATGAAATTAATTTTGAAATGCATATGAAGTGTAATTTAATTTGAGCCAAATGCTTGTTGCTCCCTTATACTATAAAAGGGATTTCATAGCTCATTGCAAAGCGGGGTTTAAATTTTGAGTCTGGTAAATAGTCTAGGTAAAAGCTAAGCTCAGGCAGGAGCATACCGTCAAAAATATGCATGAATAGAATAGTATATTGACTTGGGTATGAGTCATGTCTGTAATAGTCTTAAATTAGTTTTATATAAGCTACAAATATTGACACAAATCTTAGTTCATAAACAAATGCTCTCTTATGTATCTTTCTTGTAAGTTATAAATGAAAATATCAATGGTGTTCTCGTTTATCTTCAGTTGTTCGATTGAATGTATGGCTCTATTTTTGCTTTAACTCAAAAAGTTGATTAAATGCTTGAAGAGGGTCGTAGATTCATAAGAAGTTGCATAGGATTTGGTAAGAAGTTACATTTCAGGCATTGCGAGTTTTCATACTATAAAGCACTATGGAAATAGTCCACCAATTTTTGAATTAAATAGCTTATATATTATTGACTCTTGCATACTTGACTCCATTGTCCCAATTAATGAAGCAATGGTATATTTGTTAGATAATATTGCATGTAAATGAGCTATTGGCATACCTTGCCATGGATTTAAAATTAGAACAACATTCATTTAAAAATATTTCAATTATGAAGTATGAGTTTGAAGTACCTCTAATTCCTACCAAATATATAATCATTTACTCAAAGGTCTGCCAGATCTTTAGTAAATTATGTTTATTTGAAATTAATAGGAATAAATCTATGTATAAATGTGCTCTCAACCAAACATATCTCACTTGAAAACAATAAGGAACACCCTCATAGGAGAACCATAAATTTTTGGGGATAGGCACTCTCTTACACTTCGAGGGTTTTGCACCTAAAAGGAGAAAGGTATCCAAAAAATCTATGTGGTTCACTCAAGACTAATGCAAATATGATTGAAATATGCCTAAATAGAATTCCCTAAATGCAAATAACTAATAAAAGAGATAAATTATTAATGCAAAACCAAGGAAATGCAAGATGTTTGAAAACACAATGTGATGAAAAATGAACTAAAAATGCAAAACAACTATAACAAAAATAAATGAGATTGGAGAGGTGCATCTAGAAATTGGAATGTGATGTTGAGAGGATCTAGAGTCTTGCATAAATCATTGTTGATGCCAACTAGGACACTTATGCCAAGTCAGGCAACTTAGTCCTGTTTCGGGCAAAATTCTACCAGAACACATTTCAGTGAAAAGGGTATCCAAAACTACAAAAAACACTTTTCAAGCATGGTAGTGGGACTAATTAACCACTAATGGTGACTTAGTCCAACTTCAACTTTCAATAATTTTGAATATGTAATCTATAGCTCTTGGTCAGCACTTCAGTTCCTGATCGGTTTGTGAATTTGAATCTACAAAATCTGGTTTGTAGGTGATCTCCAAGGTTATTTTAGGGTTTTTTTGACTTTTAAATACTTTTATGAATCTTTTACACCTTTTAACACCTTACTCTTTTAAAAATCTACATACAAGACCTACAAAACACACATGAAAAGAGCGGAAAAAGTTTTAAGGGTTAGTGAATAGGGGTTTGCCTTGGTCAAACCTCAGTTTGGTAATGAAACCCTTGAAAATGAAATGAAATGAAAAGAGAATGATGAATGAACAACATGCAATTCTACAACTCACCAAACCCTTGAAGTGAAATCTGAGGATATGGAAGAAGAAGCTCAAATGGATGTAGACTTGATGATGGCGAAGTGAATACTGGATAATTGTTTGAATGATTAAGTGAAAAAATTAGTGAGTGAATGAATGGGGGTGAAAATTAGAGAAAATACATATATTTATACATGATTATACAAAATTTACTTAAAATACCACATCGTAGGCTGACCTCAAAGTCTAGAAAAAAATAACCCACCAGAATTTTGAAATAATTTTGATTTTTGTGCCAAGTGAACAACTAAGTCGCCCCTAGTGGTGACTTGTTCCAACCAGGGAATTTTTAATGGGTTTCAGGAATTAAGGTGTATTAAATGATGTTTAATGGGATTATTCTTTGAAACACACTTAAGTAGGGCCTACAAGTGTATTAAGGGGTCATTTAAACATAAGAAAAGGTTGAATTATTGATGACTAGCCTAGAAAAGCATGAAAGTTTGTTACAACACTTTACAACAATTTGAAATAAGGATTGGTAAGTAATAAAAAGAGTTTATTTAAGTGAATTATAATAAAAATGTCATAGAAAAGTGTGAAAGTGGGTCAAAACATTTCAAAACACTTTTACAAGACATCACATAATTCTTATTGATTCACAAGGGACGTCCAAGACCTAATGTGAATGTGTTGATCACATTACAACATTAAATCTAGGAAAAACTAGGCCAACATCCATAAGAAAGACCCAAATGAGCGTGAAAATGTCAAGGATGCATTTTTTGTACTACATTTAGCCCCCACATTAGTGAGAGGCTGAACTTGCCTCAAACTCACACTAAATTAGCCAAACATGCACATGAAGAGAGATCCAAATGGACTAATTTTGGAAAGATGAGACAAAAATAATCAAGAAGGGTGATCAAACCCCCAAGATCAAGATCCAATGGCAAACCAAACATTAGAACAAAGGAATACAGTAGAGAATGATGTAAGAGAATGAAAGGGAGAGAAGGAGAAGGAAAGAAAGAGAGTTGGATCAAGCTTTGATCATTTTTCCATCCTGTTGTGGATCAGATCTAGGTTGTTTGTCCAAAAAAATGCATACTCACTCTGAGGTGATAAAACTCATGGTTGTTCATCTGGTGAGAAGGCCCAAAAGGTGAGAAACATACACTCATGGTTAGTATTCACTCACACACACACAGGTGGCTATGGGGAAAGTCATGCCTTAGAATGGGCTTCCCGCTCAACCATATCAAAGCTATACCTCCTGATAACTTTAATAAGGAACCACAAAATAAAATAAATTTTTGAACTTCATGAGAAAAGAAAATATCCGTATGCTTGGAGCTCATAAAAAAATGTGATGACACCACATGCATGCAAATTGTTTTATGCAAGATGGCCATATATCAAATGCAAAATGCAACATACAAAGGATGTTCAAAGGAGTCTTTCTTAGTTCATGTGAGGTCTTTAACTTAGGGAACATTGTTTCTAATGTCTCCAAGAGAGGAAAAATCAAAGAATAAAAAATTTGCAACTTAGGGGATGCAATGTGTAGCATCAAGCCACTAAGAGGAATGCAATATGCTAAGATAGATCATGCTCATAAAGCACATCACACCCAATGTCATCCACAAAGTGAAAAACACATTGTATGAAGTAAGAAGGCTACACTAGGAACCAAGAAAAATGAAAAAGAATAATGTCTATGTATGCCTCCACTTTAAAGGAATTGCTACACACCATTTTGTGTGCAATTACTTTAAATTAGCAAATGAAAGATGCAAACAAGAAGAAAGAATACATGAGAACCAACATGGAAATCCCTTATTCCAAGTCATATGTCTCCAAGTAAGGTTGTGTCATGTGAAGAAAAGGAAAAATAAAAGAAATGGGTTGCCCCTAAAATGAAAACAACAAACACATAAGGAATCTATAGATTTGGGGTTAGTATGTTATTTGTTGCAATGTTGTTTAGAGAGCTCAGAGCTATCATCATTCCCCAAATATATAGAACTGGAAGAATGACACAAAGATAGAGAAAACAAAGAAAAAGAAATAACCTTTTGGGTAAACATGGAAGAGACATAGGGTGTGTCGACGCTTTGCGTCATCCCCAAAAGGAAAACACAAGCAAATGAAAATGAAAAGGAAAAAGAAAAAGGAAAAAAAAATGGGTCAACATGAAGGAGACATGAATGTCTCAACACCTTGCGTCATCACCAAAAGGAAAACACAAGAAAAAGAAAAAGGCCAAGAAAAAGAAAAGCATTTTGGGTCAAAATGAAAGAGACATGAACATCTCAATGCCTTGCGTCATCCCTAAACGGAAAACAAAAGAAAAAGAAAAATGGCCAAGAAAAAGAAAATAATTTTGGGTCTACATGAAAGAGACATGAATGTCTCAATGCCTTGAGTCATCCCCAAAAAGGAATACACAAGAAAAAATACAAAAGAAAACGTGAAAGCAATGTACAACATAGAGAAGAATGAAGATACAAATAGAAGAATGTCACAAATAGAGAGAGCATCAATCAAAAAATCACAAGAGATCACATTACATGCATGCAAACACACAAAAGAAAAAAACGAAAAAAGAAAATGCAAAAGACTAGTAAGGAAAATGCAAGTCAATCGTCAAGCAAGTCATCTACCTCCTAGTCATGTTCATGATATGCTGAGGGTAGGAAACTAGCCAAAGGGACAAGAAAAAGTGCCGAAACAGGGGAAGCACCAGGTTCAATTCTTTTTATAAGATATTTTTCGTGTAATCTCATGGAAGAGGAGAACAATGTGTTCAAATCATTATGCACCTCTTTGTAAATTTTAGCAATCTTGTCTTTGTCATCAAGATTAATCACCATAGGAGGACAAATGATAATGTCAAGTGAAGAGTGTACCTCTTGTTGTGATTGTTGTATGGGATCATGTTGTTGTGGTTGAGTTGGAGAGTCATCATGCATTACTTCTATCAAGTGTGGATTCTAATTTTCTTTATTTTCTTCTTCACATAACTTGGAAGCAAGGGCACGAAGTCTACACCTATGCTCCCTAGCTCCTCTATTTCATTTATTTTTGTTGTCGAGTTGTGTTTGTGAAGGAGAAAGTTAATCAACCATAGGTTACTTTTCCTCTTGAAGGGGAGGAATGGGAGGAACCATGGAAGGTTGTTCATCCACTTTCTCCTTTGCTTTGTAAAATTTTCGTATTCGAGGAGTCATGACAGAGTTGTGTTCATTGTCTCATGGTCTCTTGGATGATGTCAGGGAAGTTTCTGGTGTTGGTTGAGATTGGTTGTTTGGTTCTTGTTTGGGTTGAAGTATTGTTTCATCTAGGATAGGAGTGTTGGAAATGGATGGGGACATGTTGCAAAGAGATAATTATGCTATTTTATTTGCTTTAAATTTTTGGTAAGCAATGAAAAAAAATGTTTTCAAGGAATTATAGGTTCCATGGGCTCGATCCAAAAGGATTCTAATGAAAAGTTTCCTTTGGAAGAAAAGGGGTTAAAGTTGCTATGGTGAACAATGAATATTTCATTGTCAAATGGAAACTCTAAACATTTGTGGATAATTGAATGGACAACTTTCATTGAGTGAATCCATGGATGGCCTAGCCTCAAACGAAACTGGTCAGACTGTGAGATGATGAAGAATGTGATATCCAATGTTTTGGGTCCTATTTGTAATGGAAGGATGATCAATCCTATTGTAGGACAAGAAAAACCATTGTGTGTTTTGATCCATGCTTTCAGTTTATCATAATCATCTTGATAAAGATCATGTAATACCAAAAATTCCTCGGTGATCATGTTCTCTCCACAGGCGAGATCTATTAGTATCCCATTAGTGGGCTTGTCATAGATATAGCCAACTATGTAAAGAGGACCATCAGGGATATTTTCAAGTATGTTGTTGGAGGAGAAAGTAATATCAAGAGATTTCTTAGGTTGACCCTTACGAGGGATAACGTCTATCCCACCTACCATTTCATCCATAGGATTAATATGGGTAATATGTGGAATGGAATCAGGATTTTCATCATTTGTATCAATATTCATCACATAATTATTTGTAGTTTCACTAGCTTTGACAAATGAAATATTATGTTTGGGCATTGAATCAGTTAAAATTTGCAAATTTTGATTTGGAGGGGCAAGAAACTGATTACTGTGATCATTAACATCTGCAATGGATAGATGGTCAAAATCAATTAGGTCTTGCACAAGATGTGTAAGATGCTTACAATGTTCTGTGTCATGTTATTTTGTCTATGATAATGGCAATAAGCATTGGTTTTAAAGTTTAGAGGTAAAGGCTTAGTAGGATCAGGTGTTGTGACGATAGACAAGGTAATAATTTGTTCTTGTAAAATTTGGGACATTGTGTTATGAAGGGTATTAGGTAAAGGAGTGAATTGTCTTTTAGGATCTCCATAACTAAAGGGTACCATAGTTTTAACAATTGCTACTTGGTTGTTGACAGTTTCAGTTGGTTGTTGAGGGAGGTTAAATTGTAGGAACCCTTTGTTGGATGTTGTGGTTGTGTTGTTGATATGTGGTTGTCATTGATGTCAACATAGTTATTAGCATTGAGGTATTGAAGGCTATATATGTCGAGGATATTGAGAAAATTGTTAAAGAAAGTGTTATAGTTTCCCAGTGGAACAGTGAAGGTCATGAAGGTGTTTTGCTCAATATGTTGAATATCAGTCACTGTGGATTAAAGGGTTTATTTTCTAGTGTATCTAGTTGATCCATCGAAAGTTTTAGAGGTCCACATGAAGATTTGTTCAAGTTATGAAGATTTGTGTTCTAACAGTGTTTTTGTGGTTTTAGTTCGTGTTCCTAATTGAAGTTGGAGCGATTCTAGTAATCTCAGTCACTGCAGATATTTCTCTATTGGTTATTGATGCTTGTGGATGCTTCTAGATCATTCTCTATATTTGTTGTACATTTGCATTGATCAGTGTGCTCATGGTTGGTGATTTTTCTATTGTGTTTTCGCATTTTTTGTTTTCTTGGCTAACATGGTGGTTGTTGCATGTTGTGGATCCTTGAAGATTAAAATTTGAATGTTTGGCGTACTCGAGGATGTTGTTTTGGGTCACAACATAATATTTTCCAAAGGTGCTTGATTCACATTGAAAATTTATTTGTAAATTTGGGCCGACATTGTATGTATGTTTTATATTTTCTTATTTCTTATGGCGGACGGAGTTGTTGATGTAAATCCATGTTGTGGATATATAAGAGTGATTTTTTGAGCAAAGTGAAGTGTGCATAAGTGTGAATATATTCTAGTGAAAGTGTAGATGTGCAAATAGTGTTCTAATCATTTGATTGTAGAGGAGAGTGTGAAAAAATTTGAGCGAAGTGTGAAGGAGTGTTTATGTGCATAACTGAAACTATAATCAGGATTTTGTAGAAGCTATTTTCTTAGTTCATATCCTGTAGATCTAATCCAATTTTTTGTAAGATAGTGTGTCTTCTCTGGGTAGTGAACCCTCTTGTATTTGAGTAGTGAGCTCTAGGCAGTGTGCCTAAATGCATGTGCATTCCCATTATTCTTCTTATACTTTTAACAGGGTATAATATTGTGGACTGACATCCACCATGTTTTTTCCCCTAAGAAGGTTTATACGTAAAAATCTTGGTGTTCTCTATGTTTCTAATGTGGTGATTGTTTATGGTTTATTGTTCATTCATTAGATCTGAGATTACGTTAAGTGTGAAAAGTTTAAATATTCTATGACAATTGATTCACACCCCCTCTTAGTTTTTTGTCCTTGTTTTTCCAACACCCTTTGATTTTCTTTCTAAATGGTTGAGATTTTTTTTGGTTGGTAGGTTTAGATTTCTCAGCTTGGCTAGAAGTGGACTTTGCATCTCGACTACTAACCAAATTGTGGTAATCACAAAGGGCAGTATACAAGTGCATGAAATAAGGAAATTTCTTTATAGTGAGTTTGTCCTAAATTTTAGTTGTTTTCTATAAACATCTTTTAAAGGTGTGGGTTAGGAATCTTGACATCATTTTGGGAATAAAGTGATTGATAGTGTGATATAAAATCAACTATATTTTCATCCTCATTTTTCTTTCATCTCATCAAATCAGCCAAGGTCTTCTTGGGAGTCATATGCACTTGGAAATGATTTATAAAGGCATCAACCAGTCCATTGAATGAACACATTGAATTGTTCAGTTTAGATGAAAACCATTCCAAGGTTGTGTCTTTTAAGGCTCTAGGAAACAATTTTGCTAATATTTTATCATCAACGATGAAGTCACTACATAAGGCGGTGTAGGCATTAACATGGTTAGAAGGATCTCCCTTCCTTCCATATTTATCAAATCTAGGAATCTCCACTCCTTGTGGCATCAGTGTTTACAATATTTCTAAAGAAAATGCACTGCTTTGAGCATAATATGTGGGTGGTCCATTTTGATTTTGGTTTATGGTGGATATTTGTTTTTGCATGGATGAAACAATTTGGAAAAGTTGTGTTATGAGAGGATCATTGTAAGTGGTATGAGGTGGAAGGGAAAGTGGCGATGGAGTGTATGTAGTGGTAGGGAAAGTAAAAGGAATGCTTATAGATGGTATTGTAGAAGAGGATAGAACATGGAATTCCACATAACAATTAGGGATGCTACAAGGAACAATCAAGGAAGGAATCACATTACTAACTTTTTGAAGTGTTTTTGTGACATGAGGAGTGGCATAGGTAGGTATGGAGGCTATTGTTGAGGGAGGAGTTTGAGGTCCTCCTTGGCTAACCATAGTGTTTGCTAGTTGAGAGGCACTAGAGGTGGAAGGAACATGTTTTTGTATATATCTCAACTATTGTTTCACAACGTCCAAGCCTTCATGACTTTCAAGCATGTGATGGATGTTTTCTATGGTAGGAATTGTAGTGGCTGAAATGTTTTCAAGGCTCACTTGATGTTGGAGATGAGTTAACTCCTCATTAATGCTAATGATTTTGTTTTGTGGTATATGATCAGTTTGTGTGTCAACTTGCATGTTATTGAAAGGAAAAGAGTTGTTAAAGGTAGTATCCATGCCTAGTGTGCTAGTTTCCATACTAGGATTAGAATCTTTAGATAACCCAAGATCCAAAATGAGTGTATTATCGTGGGATAACATGAGTCTCAAATCTCTTCTCACTAAGGTATTAGCAATAGGAAACCAAACACTCATGCAAAGGTATCTAAATTTAGGTGAATGCAAATGCAATGTAAACTAATAAGAATGAAATGCTTAATACTTAAATTCTAAAAATTAAAACTAAAATGCAAAAATAACAAATAGAAAATCACAAATTTCAGATTAAATCCCATAAAATGTAGTGATAAATATGCAACCGGACTAAGTCACCTAGGGTGGCGATTTAGTCTAAGTAGTGATTTTTTTGAGAATTTTGAGAATTTTTAAATAGAATTTTATGCTTTTTAAGTTTGCAGATGTAGATATAATATGAAAATGCAAAATTTTGTGAATTTTTAATGGATGCAATGCAAAAACGTAAGCTATATGAACTTTTCACTAATGCAAATTTTAAAATCCTAGGAATTAAACAATGAAAAATGCAACGCAAGGGAAATGTAAGCTATTCCTAGGATGTAAATTCACTTAACATCAAAAATAGAATGTTCAAAATGCAGGTTCACCAAAATGAACCATAAATTTTTGGGGATAGGCACTCTCTTATACTTCTAGGGTTTTGCACCTAAAAGGATAAAAGTATCCCAAAAATCTATGTGGTTCACTTAAGACTAATGCAAATATGATTGAAATATACCTAAATAGAATTACCTAAATGAAAAGAACTGATAAAAGAGATGAATTATTAATGAAAAACTAAGGAAATGCAAGATGTTTGAAAACACAATGTGATATGATAAATGAACTAAAAATACAAATAAAATATAACATAAATAAATGAGATTGGAGAGGTGCACCTAGAAGCTAGAATTTCATGCAGAGAAGCTCTGGACTCCTATAGAAATTACTATTGATTCCATCTAGGACACTTACACTAAGCTAGGAAATTTAGTCCTATTTCAAAGAAATTATGTCAGAACAGGTTTCAACCAAAAGGGTATCCAAAACTATAGAAAACGCTTTTGAGGCCTGGCAGTGGGACTAATTCACCACTGATGGTGACTTAGTCCACCTTCAACTTTCGAGAATTTTTAAGATGCAATCTGTAGCTCTCGATCTACACTTCGGTTCTTGATAGGTTACCAAATCCAAATCTATAAAATCTGGTATGTAGGTGATCTTTAAGCTTCTTTTAGGGTTTTTTTGGCTTTGAAAGACTTTTGATGAATTTTTGATTCCTTTTAACACCTTACTCTTTGAAAAATATGCATACAAGACCTGCAAAACACACATGCAAAGTGGGGAAAGAGTGTTAAGGGTTAGTGAATAGGGGTTTGCCTTGGTCAAACACGAGTTTGTTAATTAAACCCTTGAAAATTAAATGAAATGAAAATAGAATGATGAATGAACAACATGTAATGCTACAACTCACCAAACCCTTGAATTCAAATATGAAGATATGCAAGTAGAAGCTCCAATGGATGTAGACTTGATAATGGCAAAGTGAATGCTTGATAATTGCTTGAATGATTAAGTGAATGAATTAGTGAGTGAATGAATGGGAGTGAAAATGAGAGGAAAACCCTATATTTAAACATGATTATACAAAATTTACCAAAAATACCACATTGCAGGCGAACCTCAGGGTCTCAAAAATAATATCCTACTAGAATTTTGAAATAATTTTGATTTTTGTGTCAAGTGCTCGACTATGTCACCCCTAGTGCCAACTTGGTCCCACCAGGGCATTTTTAATGGGTGTTGGGAATTAAAGTGTATTAAATGATGTTCGATGGGATTATTCTCTGAAACACACTTAAGTAGGGCCTGTAAGTGTTTTAAGTGGTCATTTAAACATAAGAAAGTATTGAATTATTGATGAGAAGTCTAGAAAAGCATGAAGGTTTGTTACAAAACTTTACAACACTTTGAAATAAGGCTTGGTAAGTACTAAAAAAGAGGTTATTTAACTAAATTATAATAAAAAGGTCATAAAAAAGTGTGAAAGTTGGTTACAACATTTCACAACACTTTTAAAATACATCATAGAATTCTTATTGATTCACAAGGGTCCAAGACCTAATGTGAATGTTTTGACCATATTACAACATTAAATCTAGGTAAAACTAGGCCAACATTCATAAGAAAGACCCAAATGAGTGTGAAAATGTCAAGGATACATCTTTTTGTGCTACACTAGGTCCCACAAAGCCTAAAGTGTAGGAGTAAAGACCTCAAAATCCTTTACTCGTTGTGTTTGCCATTAGCCTTGAAGATTCTTAACCATAAGGGCTGGCTACCCTTTAGAGAATTTCAAGGTTTTGCTAGAAAAAATACCAAAAGAATGGTGACTCTATTGGGGAGTAACTTGAGAAAATTCTGATAGAAGATAATCTCGCCTTAAAGAGTCATTGAAGTTTTAAAACAATTTGTAACTAGAGGTTGAAAAATGAGGAATCTTATTTTCCCATCCAAGTCACCAACAAAATTGGTGACTCTATTGGGGATCACTTTTAATCTCTAGTTATAGATTGTTGTATTTTAGAGTCAAATATTTGGTGAATTTGAACTTTGGTTCAAATGTTGAAAAGCTCCTATACATTGAAATGTTTTGGTTGCAACAAAGTTCAAAGAATGTGAGTGTGACTATGTTGATGGAGAAGACTCAGAATGAGATTCCTATTTGAAGAAACTTCATATTGTTTGAAGTTGAATCCTCTAAAAAAGAGGTGGCAACTCTATCTAAAAAAACCTGATAAGGAATGCAAAACTTTCTAGATCTTGCAAATTTGAAGTTGATGAAGAAAGATTGATGGTTGCTATTGATATCTAGGTATTCTCATAAATTTAAAGAAGTATTATTATATTTGTGAGAAAATTGTGAGAAATTTTTTAGGACTTAAGATGTAAATGATTCCCTATTTGGTGAAGTAGCACTAAGTGAGGGAATGTTTATGGTAATTTTACATGTTTCTAAAGTGTAACTTGAAATTCATATATTATGATGATGAAGCATGTTATATTTTAAGACCTTAAGTAAAATAGATAGAAGATTTGCACTGTAAAGGATTATGATCATAATTGCAAAAGGAATTTGGGTCGCCTTTTGTAATTCTAAAGATAATCTTACAAGGTTTGTAAAGATGTGAGAAAATGCATTATCAATCTATGCACGTGATAGGGAACTAAATATAACAATGTATAATGGCAACCCTTGTCACATCAAGGAAATTTTAGTACCTAAAGGTACTAAGCTATAGATTTTAGTAACATTTGTGGTTACCCAAATGTTGTACTACCTAAGTTCAGAGAAAAGCTACCAATGTTCAATGGTGGAAATTTTGAATCAGCAGGCAAAAATTTGCAAGAGTTTGTTGATGAGATGGGAGATTATGAATTGGATTTTGAGGATGTTGTCATGAAATTGTTTGTTCAGTCCTTAAAAGGAGGTGAAAGAGATTGGTTCTCATATCTATCAACATCTTCTATACATTCTTGGGATAAATTTAAAGTAGTATTCATGGAACATTTTGGTGAAAGGATAAATCGAATCATAATAAGACAAAGGTTCATGAGCATGTAGAAAGAAGAGGATGAGTTAGTCCCCTCTTTTAATCTCATATTTTAAAAGATAATAAGAGAGATCCCCAAAAGAATAAGACCAAATTATGCAGAATTTTTGGTCATGTACTTAGGTTCATTTGATAAAAAGATGAGTTACCTATTAAGAGACAAAGAGACCACAACATTGCAACAAGCATACCAAATTGCTATAAATATTCAGAACAACTTGAAATATTAAATGTTGAAAGCATACCAAACCACAATATATTGATCATTCTAGTACATTGCATACAAATACAACTAGTGGAGCAATGAGTAGAGATCTATGTCAAAAGGATAAGGCTCCTACTGTTCCAATTTCTCCATCACCACAATATGAGTATCATAGTAATTTCCAAGTTGAATATTCACAAGATCAAAGCCAAGTTGATCAGATATCTTTTATTAGAAGATTGTATGGAATGAAAATGCACAAAGGAGAATCACCTGATGATTTCTTCTCCGAATTTAAGGATGCCTTGTTGGAGGTACCCAAAAGTGTCAAACCAGAAGTTTCAAGGTGCATTGATCTATTTTGTGAAATGTACCAAATAGGACTGAGTACCTTGCCAAAGGAATTGATACCTCATAGTTTAAGCCAAGTAATTGACTAGATAAAGATTGTAGAGAGAACTATGAATGATTATGCAAAACATGTGATGCCCTTAGATGTTGATGTGTGTTGTCCTGATGAAAAGGATCATGAAACAATTCAAAGAGATGCAAAAGGTGTATTAGGATGTGAACATCCATTCTATTGCATGGGAGAATATAATGATTGTAATCAATTCACAAATGGCACGTCTACAAAACATTACAACAGTGATGGAGATCAAGATATACAAAATGATGACAAAAAGGGTGTGTCTAATTTGCATCCTTGGGATGACTTGGACGGTGAAGAAATGGAAGAAGTAGAAGAGATCATCCTATCTCATGATTTGATCAATAGAAATGGTTCTAATGTTGATGATGCTTTGTCACAAACCAATGATCAAGGTATGGAAAATGAAAGTTTACATATCCAGTGTGATGAACCTAAGTGCAATCTCAATATTGATGGGTTTTCATGTTGTTGTAGTTATGATGGCATTGATTTGTATCATCCCTCAATTGAGTATGATTATCCTTATGAAAAGGAGATCAAATCCTTTACTTCAAGAAATTATGATGATAACAATGAGAATGTTTGTTTGCTTGGGAGTGAACATTTTTCTTCATGTGAAATTTTTTTAGAGTGTGAGTCAATGATGTCAACTAAAATGAGGTGGGAAATTTTGAAGATGGGTCTATATTCTCTTCAAGTGATTAAAATGATTTCGACTGTGATGATGATTTGCAAAACTTATATTTTCATGCTGAGGAAGTAGAAGCTCCCATGATAGCAATGAAGATAATGTATAATCCTTTATTTGATGACCCCCCATCCCCACCAGCTACTAGAAGTAATGAGCCTTATTGGTGTAGAGATAATCAAATTTTTGAGGATTATGATGAAGCATTTGATGTTTGGTTAGGATATGGTCATGGGCAAACAAAGTGGTACACTGATAAATATTTTGGAAGCAGTGCTTATGATTCTTTCACATTTGGGACAATTGTTGTAAGTAGGATTAAAGATCATGATGAGATAGAAGTTTTTGAATGTGATTGCTCTTATGAGGATGATCTAGAAATACTTCAATTACTTCAAGGATGTAATGATTCAAGCATCTATAGTACCAAGTTCTTGCAAGTGGATGGACAAAATGCATTGGAAAGATACTGGGAATGTGATTTGAGTTCATAATCAATGGAGAATGCTATTGGAGTGAATGAGGAAGAATGTGAAGGAAATAGTGTCACTGCTCTAGGTGCTTATCCTGAATACAGTGCTAGAAATGATGAAGTAACTAAAGAATGTGTTGGTTCCTTAGCTTCTCATGGTTTTTTGTATGAATTAAAGATGGAAAGATTAGCTGCATAAGAAGAGAATGGTGTGCACACTGGTAAAAGGGAGGGTTTAGTATTGAATAACCAAATTATGCATCATGATACACATATGGATCAAGGATTAGCAATATTTCCCATTGATAATGATGAAATATTTGATGAATTGTCAAATATTGTTGACATTACAAAACTATTTGAGTTGCATGAAGAGCAACCAAATGATGCAAATAACATGGGGTAGAATGTTGATCAATGTGAATGTTTAATTGGGTTCTTTGCTTATGTTCCACATCTCCTCAACATGATTAGGGATATATTCTCATCTAATAAGGATAGCATTTATGAAGGGAACAAGAACCTTTATCCAATTGTTAGTGAGCAATATTTGAACCATGAGGCCCTAGATATTCACCCATGTTACAATGACCAATACCAAGATTCCCATGAATATGCATCTTTTGTTTTTGATATATTTAGGTATGATTGCTAGGCTAGTATACAACAAAATGTTTGTGATGGGTTCCAATCTAATGTACAAACTGAATGTGATGTCAAAGTGCATGATCAAATGAAATATGAGTTTTTCACTTTTCCATTTCAATCAGGTGAGAATATATTGGAATAGGCTAAGAAGTAGGGTAGTTTTGTAGCATGAATGGTCGATTATGCTAATCAAAATGGAGCTAATTTTGCAAGAATACTAGGTAAAAGTGTTGATCCATTACAATATTTGAGGATAAGGTATTTTATAGAGGAAAGGATTTCCTTTAAATTTGGAGGGCCTGGGTCCTCCAATTTTGGAGAGTGAAGCTTATGGAACCGAGGAGACTTTTTAAATCTAAGTGGAAGCATGTTGTATGGCCTTGTAAATACTATAAATAGGATTTTTGTGCTTCCTTCCTATTGCGGCTGCTTTCCTTGTATGGGAAAGCTCCTAGTTTTTTGTGTTTCTTTGTTGGTCTGCTTCAACCTGAGATTTGGATTATCGCCATACCCACTAGGGGTATCCATTCTTGAGCATGAGCCACTAATAGAGCTTCCAATTTTTTTACAAAATCTTTAGCAGGTCCATGTTTTGGTCATAATTGTGAGCCTTTTGTGTCCAGGGATGGGTTAGGCTTTTGGTTTAGAAACCCTCATTTTGCAAATTTTCATTATGAACCCTTAGGCATTTTAATTATGTATTGAGCTATTACAAATGGTCATCAGTCAGTTAAGTCACCACATGACTTATTGAATGCATGTTATCACCGACCCCTTTTTCCTAGGTTTGTCAGTTGCCCAACATTTTATTATTGTTTTAAACTCTCCCAAAATCAGGAAATTTTTTTAATAGCCAAGGACTTATGTTTAAGTCATTCTCCCAAGGGTCGAGTCTCGTTGGCCTAGTCATGGCCCTTCTTTTAAAACATCCTTTATATGCGCAAAAAATATCCATCAACTCAAGTGGTAATCCATCAGTGAAATGTTTTCCCTTGGTGGTTTTTTTTGGCAACAAGTGATGGACCTTGGTTTTCTTTGGCATTGCTCATCAATGAAAATTTTCAAACCTTTGGTTCCACTTCAGCAACATGCAATGAGCATGCATTGTGTTCCATTGATTTGTCACCAAAATGTCTCGCACTCCTTTCTAACTTTCAACAAGTGACAGAGATTAATGGAAGGAGTGTGGTAGTCATGTGTCAAATTTTTATTTCATTGGTACCTTTTCCCATCACCAAAGATGCTTCCAACATCGGGTTCATTACTACGATATTCAATGGGCCAAGTTATTTGAAGGTATCACTATAAGGGCTTCATCGTCAAAATGCTCAGGAAGATTCAACCATTTCTACAACCAGCGATGGGGTTTTTATCTAGGAAAATTCCATTTGAATTAGAATTATTGCTCATTGTTGAAGATTGAAAGTAATGTAAGGAAACTTCTATGACAATTTGAAAGTTGCAAAAAATGTGGCTAAGATGTGGATGGTTATGTGGAATCTTTTTAGCATATCATCACTATTTCCAAGTATGGATGAAAAGGCAAGTTGCGATCCTTAACATGGGCATTGACTAAGTTTTAAATCCAAAATGATCAATGACCATGATTAAGAATTGAGTGATTGAGTTTTTGTTCACTCGAGTGAGCCAGGGTGGTCATTAAATGCTATACGCTCTAGTTCCTCTATTTAATGAGGATCTCCTATAGTTTGTCTCATTGTCTGCAATTATCAAGGTGCTGAAATAATTGCTATAAGTATTGAAGGAATGACATGTGAGCATTGAGCGAATCATCACAGAGGAAGTAGTGTGGTCTCCTTGGGTCTGTAGTGTATGTATGTGCATTTTAGCTACCATTTTCCTGTTTCCTAGGGTGGTATTGCTTCTGTAGCTTGCAATTGTGCTCTATCTCAAATTTGTATGTTGGATAGGTTTGAGATTATCATTCCTGCAAAGGGCACTATGTGGGTTTTGGTTGGTGTATTTCCTATAAGGTGAGCTATTGGTCAATGTGGTGTTTTGGGTAAGATGGGCGAACCAAGAAATTTAGTCACACTAGTTAGGAGTTCTAGGAGGTTAAGTATGAAGGAACCTCTTGTTTATGTGCCTATTGTTAAGCCTGGTATAATGGAAATTCCAACTATTCTGAAGGGTAAGAGCAGTGTCCATAAGTAGGGTGAGAAAACTATTGTCCAGAGTACTTACAATTTGAGGAAGAAGACCATTTCAAAAGAATTGGTTAAGTTTAGAGGGAAAAGGCTTGGCGAGCCTAGGAAGGAATTGAAAAAATAGAGTAAGGGTCCTAAGGTTTTTTTGGGAAGGCACATTGTTCCCATTGAAGTTTCTGATAGTTTTTCAAGTGATGGAGAAGGAACGAACCCTGAATCTGGCCATTCTCCCATTTCCCTCATGCCCTATTGTGACTCTGATGAAGAAGTGATAATGGCTACTCCAATTTCAGTAAAAATACTAGGCATATGTTCTTACTCAGTTGTTGACAAGGCAGGGTAGCACCCTGTTTCCTCCTCTAAATTGGTGCTTGGTGTCTGGGCTTTTGTGCTGACTCAATTCTCCTGTGGGTAGTTCATTAATCATCACTCTTGGTACTGATGGTGACTTCCGCAGTTTTGGTGTGAATGCGCTAATTTTGGTAATGATGGATTTTGTAAGGCTAGCCTATTCTTCTTCAACCAATTACGTGGTTCTCTTTTTTTCTTTTTCCTTCTCATGGTAAGAAATGATTAAGTGTAATGGTCTGGGAAGTGGCCCTAATTAAGATGAAATTAATTTTTAAATGCATATGAAATGTAATTAAATTTGAGTCAGATGCTTGTTGCTCCCTTGTACTATAAAAGGGATTTCATGGATCATTCCAAAGGGGGGTTCAAATTTTAAGTCTGGTAAATAATCTAGGTAGAAGCTAAGCTCAAGTAGGAGCATACTATAGAAAATATGAATGAATAGAATAGTATATTGTCTTGGGTACAAGTCCTAGATGTAATAGTCTTAAATAAGTTTTATAGAAGCTAAAAATATCAAAACAAACCTTAGTTCAGAAACAAATACTCTCCTCTCTATCTTTCTTGCAAGTTATATAAATGAAAATATCAATAGTGTTCTCATTTGTCTTCAATTGTTTGATTGAATGTATGGCTCTATTTTTTCTTTAACTCAAAGATTTGATTAAATTATTGAAGAGGGTCATAGGTTTGTAAGAAATTGCATTGGATTTGGTAAGGAGTTATTTTTCAAGCATTGTGAGTTTTCATATTGCAAATCACTATGGAAATAGTTCACCAATTTCTGAATTAAATAGCTTATATATTACTAGTTCTTGCATATTTGACTCCATTATCCCAATTGATGAAGGATTGGTCTATTTGTTAGATAATATTGAATGTAAATTAGATATTGGAATGTCTAGCCATGGATTGAAAATGAGAACAACATTCATTTAAAATTATTTCAATTATGAAGAATGAGTTTGAAGTACCCCTGATTCCTAGCAAATAGATAATCGTTTACTGAAAGGTCTACCAAATCTTTAGTGAATTATGTTTATTTGCAATTAGTAGGAATCAATATGTGTATAAATGTGTTCTCAACTAGACATATCTCACTTGAACACAATAAGGAACACCCTCCTATGTTCCATAGAGCATAAAGTGTAGGATTAAAGACCTTAGAATCCTTTACTCATTGGTTGACTAGTAGCCTTGAAGATTCTTAACCATAAGGGTTGGCTACCCTTTAGAGAATTTCAAGGTTTTGT
This sequence comes from Sequoia sempervirens, assembly GCA_007258455.2. Lineage (NCBI taxonomy): Eukaryota > Viridiplantae > Streptophyta > Pinopsida > Cupressales > Cupressaceae > Sequoia > Sequoia sempervirens. The sequence goes on from VDFB02270651.1 coordinate 153,351,762, forward strand.
TGGAAAAAACACCAACAGAGTTAAGGTGTGATGTCATCCACTTTCATTCCTTTCCACCACAAGAATGCTTAGTGGTAACCTAATTTTAAATTACATGGTTGAGGTTCTTAGCCGACCTTGTCAATTATTTTCAAGGTTGAGGATGGTATAATGAGAGTTGATTTGATGGATAATCAAGGAGTGAAGTGTGTGATGTGAAGTGTGAAAGTGTGAAATGCAGTGCAAGATTTAATGTTTTAGACTATTGGAAGTAGTGAGTAGAAGGTTTCTACATTCTTTAGAGAGGTTGTGAATGTATTGGTGATGCTATGGTGGATCTTTATATTTCTTTGAGATGGATTTCTCATTGTAAAATTCTTCTTTGTTCTTTTTTTTAATCTGGTAGTGAGTGCTTGTAGTGATCCCTTCTTTCTTTTGGACAGTGAGGCCTCTAGTAGTGAGCCTATTCTATTCGGTGTTGTGATTAGTTTATAATGTGAGCTAATTGTCACTATGGTTTTTCCCTTCTTCATTTTTTTGACACAAATTTGGAGATCTCATGTGTTTGGATGTTTTTTCATTACTATTTCTAATGTTTACATTCTACTAATTCATGATAAGGGTTTAATGGTTGTTAAGGATATAAGGAATAATATAAATTTAAATGTTAATAAAGGTTTTGATGTTTTCATGTAGAACTAATTCACCCCCCTCTCAGTTGTCTTGTGCATTCAACACCATGTGGGACTCCCACAGCTAAATATTTTGAATTGCAAGAAAGTGGTTCCATTGTCTTTGAATCGGCTATTTAATGAGCATGAGAAGTTACTACTTAATTTTGTACAAATGGATTAATGACCTAATAGGGAGGCTCTGCCCCAATCCACTAGGAAGGCTTACCTAAGGAGGTGAGTGCATCGTGGTTATGCACTAACATATTTTGGCTTTACATAGTTAGCATGATCCATCAAAAAACATTTTTTGCATCTAATTTTTTTTTTTGTAATCTATCGGTTTCCTCCAACATCTCTTTCCCACCTTCAATGAGATCTCTAAAGAAAGACCTTTTGATAAATCCACTTTAACACATAGACAAGTGTAGGTGGAGCTTTCATAGTTTATTATTTTTTTGGATGTGCAATAATACTTGCATAAACCATTTCCAATGGCCTATAAGCTATCAAGCTCCAAAAACTGTAATGGGATATATGGTAAACATACCAAAAAATTTATACAATTGACAAAGTCTCAGATCTAGGATTGAAGGATGGGAATCAAGGTTTTAAGCACAATAAATCCCCATTGAAACTCCATGGCCCATTTTCCAGAACCTTTTCTTGTCCTCATGGGAAAAATTATAGAATGAAAAACCATCTTGCATAGGGGTAAATGTTAACCTCTTCATCCATGCCATATTTCTAGTATTTGATGATCAATGCATGTAGATCATTTAATATCAACCAAGTTTTGGTAAACCTACAAATTAGGGCATGATCTTGCAAGAATTATTCATTGTCCACAATCACACCACAAAAATAGATCTCATTATTATTCTTTGATCATTACAAAGAGAGATGGTTATGCTGGTAGGAAGATGCATTAAGTAAAGGAGAGGCAAAGGGCAATAAAGGAAAAAGTGGGTTTGAATTATATTTCCTATGCTCACCAAGTTTATAAACGCCTAAATTAAGTGTCTCATATAAGTTGCTGGCCTATGACCAAGATCACACCTCCACGAACATTTCTCTCCTAATATATATATTATTATATATATCATTTTTGAATAAATCATTGAGTCGTAGAATTTTGGCACCATAAGACTTGCTAACTCTTTTAGGGTTTTTCACCTAAAAAAGCTAAAGGTTTCATTCAAATTAAGTAATGTAGGATGTTATTATGCCTAAATGTGATGAAATAAGTGCAATTAAATGATCTAAATGATTGATTATAAATGAAAAACTTAAAAAACAAGCGATGTTTGAAAACACATTGTGTAAGGCAACAATGAACTAGAAATGAATGCAAAGCTAAATATAAATGAATGAAACTTGAAGTGTGCACCTAAAAGATTGAAGGAGACTCAAAATTTCTTCTAAAACGCTGTTGATGCTACTTTTCAAGCCTAGGGGGACTCATTCACCATTCTGGGAGAATCAGTCCCAGTTCTGCCAAACTAAGCCGAGACTTGTTTTTGACCAGAGCGTATCAGAAAATGCAAAAAACCTAAAAATGACCTAGAATTGGGACTTATTCGCCACTCATTGTGAATGATTCCACTTTCTAATTTCTATATTTTTAAAAGTGGATTCCAGAGCTTTCAATTTGCACTTTGATTTCCTATAGGTGTCTGCTTCTAAATCTCTGATTTATGGGTCTAAAAATGAGTTTTTGTTGATTTTTTGACTTTTTGAATGAAGAGAAGACTTGATCAACCTTGCAACTTGATATTTAATGATTTTTAAGCTTTCAAGAGTCCTAAATCTACAAACACACAAGACAAGAAAGAGATGTTAAATGTTAGGGCATGTGGGTTTGCCTTGGTCAAACCCCTTTTAGGTAATTAAACCAAAATGATGAAAGAATGGAATGAAACACCCAATAATGGAATTTATTACCTTTCCATCATGTTTGATCTTGGATTTCTACAGAAATGGAGGAAGATTAAACCCTTGAATGTCTTTAGGAACTTTCTTGATGTCTTGTAATGATAAAACCCTAAGTTGCTTGACTTGAGATAGAAGAATGATGGATGAATGAATTATAAGAGATAAGAGAGATGTGAAAATGAGTTAAAAGGCTTATATTTATAGGAAATTCATCTATTTTACCTGTTAATACCTCATCATAGGCTGACATGATGCAATATTAAACTCAAATTTCACTTTTTTCCCGCTCAAAGATCAAAATTCAGCCAAATGGGACTCATTCGCCACACATAGTGAATGGGTCCCACCTGGATGGGACTAAATCACCATGCATGGTGAATGGGTCTCGCATGGGACAATCTAATAGCTAGGATGCTAGGAGATAAGGAAATAAGGTTTAAAATATAACTTTGTCAGGTATTTGATAAATTTAGGCCTCAAGATGCACAATATGGGTTAATATGGGACTATTCGTGATGATGTGAATGTAAAATAGGACTTGGGACACATAAATCAATGTGAAAGTGTGATTAAATACACTTTACAATACTAAAATGAGGTCCACATAGCCTAGGAAGGCACAAGAACCAATGTGAATGTGCAAGACACATTACAACACTTGTTTATCACTAAGTTTAATTCAAAAACCTTCTATATTTATGTGATGATGTAGTTAAATACATTTTATAATTTTGAATTAGGGAGAAATAAGTTTATTCAATCTAGAGAAGTGTGAAATTCCATTATAGGACTTTACAACACCTTTACAAGATGTCGTTAAAAGCATGTTATTCAATTTATAAGGTCCCAAGACCTAGTGTGGATGCATAAAGTGCCTCACAACACCTGAATCAAGGCCTCATTAAGTCCATTTTATCATGAATTATTCCCATGTCAAGCAAAGGGTCCTTTTTTCTATGACACATTTAGCCCCCACTTTAGTGAGAGGATGAACTTACTTCAAAATCACCTTAAAGCAGACATTCAAGAGATATCCAAGTGTACAAATGGAGATGACAAAGAATGAAAAAAATCAAGGAGGTTGCATAAGCCCTTAGGATCCAAGATCCTAAGTCAAACCATCAAGATATATAATCATGCAATGGAAAGAACTAAAGGAAAGAAAAATGGGGTGGAAAAGATGTACTCACTCCAGGGCCACAGAACTTCAGGTAGTTTGTAGGGTGAGAAGTCCACAACATACTCACTCTGGGCCATAGAACTTTTGATTGTTCGCAGGGCAAGAAATCACAAAAGGTGAGAAACATATGCTAGTTGGTATGAATTCACAAACACAAAGGTGGATATGGGGAAATTCATGTCATTAGATGGGATTCACTCTCAACCATATCAAAGTTATACCTCCTAATAAATTTAATAAGGCACCACAAAGGAAAATGATTTATGAGCTCTATGAGGTAAGCAAAACTTAACTTGTGCTTGACACTCATAGACATTGTTAATACAAAATAGTGTAAGGATTGTTCAAAGTGATTTTTCTTAATTCGTGCAATGTATCATCTTAGGGAACATCATGCGCAATGTCTCCAAGAGAGGATAAGTGCAAGGTCTCATCTTGGGGAACATTGTACCTATGTGTCAAGGAGAGGAAATCACGTGAAAAAGAAAATCACACAATGAAAAGTGAGTGGTGATGTATTCCCCCACTTTAAAGTAGTTGCAAGCACGCGTACTATGAAAAATTGCTTTAAAGTAGAAGGAGAGGACATGGGAGCTTACTCAGAAAGCCGTATGCCAAGTCAAATTTTTTTGATAAGCTACATCATGAAAAAGGGGAAATTTCATATGCGTGTCAACTTTAGGCATGTTGTCCACATCCCAAGCTTGCTCTTATGTGTTCATGAAAAGTTAATGACTAGACAAAGAAGGAGACCACAAGTGACATACAAGGACAAATCTAGCGAACCCCTTGCCCCCACTTAGTGTAGGAAAAAGGTGAGCCAATTTTTTTGGTCAAATGTATGATAGAGTGAAAATCAATAGCATTTAGAGGAATGAGGTGCCCACACATAGGGAAGCATACCAAACTCCTAAAAATGTTGTATTTTATGACTCAAGGAATTACATTCATTAGTGGAGTGACCATGAACTCTGTGATAGGCACAATATGAATTCTTGTAATCTGAACATTTCTTTCGAGTTCTATCAAGAAGAGAGATCAAACGATATTGGAGGAATCTCGACAAGATACCCTCTTGATCAATGGTAGAAGGTGGTTTTGTGATTGGTGTCAAAGATACATCTTGCTTAGTAGTAAATGTCATACTTATAGAAGACTCTTGAGATTGCAATATTTTGTTTTCTCCATAGGAAGATATAAAATCTAACGAATTCAAATCATGATTATTTTGTGAGATGAAACTATCATTATGCGAAGGATGATTTTCAATACCACTAGTTGTTGAAGATGATTTAGGAGTTTGTTGTGTGAATTGTTGATGTTGGGTGAAGGTTTGGAGATTTCTATTACATGGAAATAACTAAGACCATGAGTTGTTTGTTGTGTGAGGGGGTCTATAGGGTTATAGATACCTTGTTCATTAGCACCACATCCTTTTCCACTATATCCAAGTTGTTTCATATGCTCAAAACCTTTTCCATAAAGAATTTTCATGGCTTTTGGATCGGGTGGTTGTTGTTTATTGTGTTCATCAAAGGTTGCTGTGTAGTTTGCTTCTTTGTCTAAAGTGGTTGCAGTGGATGCTTTCAAAAGGTTGTTTGAAGTTGGTGTTGACATTATTGTTGTGTCTTTTCCTTTATGTTGTGTGATGTTAAATATGTTTTTTTTTTGTTGTGTAAGTTCCACTTGTGTGGTTGGTGTTAATGTGTTCAAGGATTTCTCTTTCATTTTTCCAAGTCATTAGACACTATAATGTTCAGGGTCAACATCAAAGGTGTATACTTTGTTGTTGTAAATGTATTTCATTTTATGATGAAAAGTGGAGGGCACACCATTCATGGCATGAATCCACTCTCTGCCTAAGATAAGATTGCATGAAAGTTCATAAGGCATGACATGGATTGGTGTATTTAAGGTGATCACTCCAGTGCTAAGAGGTATAATGATTACCCCTAGCGGTTTCTTTGCAACATTTTCAAATCATGTAATAGATAGAGAATCAAGTTGGATGGTTGATTGATCAATGCTAAGCCTATACAAAAGACTCATACTACACACATTAAGAGAATAACCAACACCGATAAGAGTTTTCTTTATCCTTTTTATGTTGTATTGAGTGATGATCATGAAATATTTGTTTTGTTTTCGGAACTCTAAAGGAGGGAGCTCGTGTTGATGGAAATTAATGTCAAGATTCGTGCTATGGATTAAAGCTGCCACATCATTTAGAGTTGTACTAGGAGGAATTGTAATTTGTTGTAAGGCTGTTTGAAGAATAGTGTGGTAATTTGGTGAGTTCTGAAGTAAATCCTAAAGGGAAATATTTTCAAGAGTATTCTTTAATTGTTCAACAAGATCATACTCCTTTGTGTTTGGGATGTAACAAGGAGCACTAGGTAGATTGGGTGAAGGTAAAGGGATTGGGGTTGGTTACAGCAGTTGTGGATTATTTCGAGTGTTATATGTATGAGCAAAAATATTATAACGTAGTTGCTGTGATACATTATTCTTAGGTGGGTAAAGGATAAGTTCAAGTTTATTTTGATTTGCTTGTTTGTGTGAAGGGGGGTAGAGAATTAGAGGGTTGCTAGAATGTCCCACAAGGTATGTATGATGTTCAGTGATCAAAGGGGATGTAATGGACACTTGCACATTCATCACCTTAGTGGTCATGGTTTACTGAAGCTCTAAGTAAGGGAAATCAAGAACCACTTGTTTGTGCAAGGAAGATACATTATGATTGTTGTCGTTTTGTAGCACCAAGATATTCTTGCTAGAAGGAGAGGTTTCAGGAGAACAACAAGCCACATACTCGTGACAAGTAGGGCTAGGTTCTTCCAAAATTACTTCATCACTAATAGGGGAATGATCAATGATAGGAGTGTGAAGAGGGGGATGATTATGAGGTGTTAATTGAGTGTCTATTGTTGTTAAGGTCTCATTCGCATGTGCTATGTTATCTAATCTACTAGGAGAGATTGTAATATGTTCATCCAAGTTTAAAGTGTGTAAAGTGGCTTCATGACAAGTGAAGGAGGCATCAAGAGAAGGATCACTATGGTTTTCAAATAGATTATCCCAAATGGGAGGAGCATTAGGGAAGGGAGGGTCAAGATTCTCATGACTCAAAATAAGGATGTCTTGTAATACCAACCTATCCTCTTGACATTGAGGAGGGATATTAGGAGATGGAAAAGTTTGATTGTCATGGTTATGGAGGTTAGGGAAGGTGGTATTCAAGAATGTTTCTATATTTTCATCTTCTTGTTTTCTGATGTCTTCCAAAGGCTGAAGAGGAGAGGGACAATCAAGACCTACAATACTTGTAGCTCCTTTCACCAAAATAACTTTGTCACTAATAAGAGAGGTATCGAGAGAAGAACAAGTATCAGTGTCATGATTATCAACACTTGCATCCTCTTGTGTTATTATATTCTTGCAAATCCAATAGGTACTAGGAGGGTATGCAAAATGTTTATTCAATGTTTTTCTTTGCAGTCCTAGACTATGTTCATGAAAAATAGAATCATACAAGCCACTTGCTATTTTGGAAACATGGAATGCTTTAAGAGAACACATAGTAACATGAGAAAGTAAATAAAGTGTAATGCAATGACCTAAAATGAAATGCAATTTTCAGATATGAAACAAGGTAATGGTCTAATTACACTATGCTAATCAGAAAATTATATAAAAAATGTAAATGAAAACTGAAACAATGCATGAAATGAGTTATTTTAAGTGAGATCTAGTGAAATGCATGCTAGAGAAATGAAACTGACTGATATAGGTAGGTTAAGGCACCAAAAAAAAGCTTAAAAACAGAATTTTGAGTTCTGTAAAATGCAGTTCTAGGGGTCAAAAGGGACTGATTCGCCCAAGTTGGCGAATGAGTCCCAGTATGGAATTTTTCCAAAATTTTCATAAATTTTTGACTCATTTTGATGGTTTCTGAGTTATATGATGTAGAACTAAATGAAAAATGCAGAAATTAATAAAAGTTACATGAAATTAGATGTAAAAAATTTGACCTAAATGCACTTTTTATGAATGCAAAATACGAAACCTAGCATACAAAGGAAATCATGGAAACCCTAATGCAAGAACAATGCAAGGCTAGATCTATGATGAAAGAATTCAAACTCATACTAGAAAGTGTTTGAAAATTAGGTTCACCAAAATGAATCATAGATTTTTGGCACCATAAGACTCACTAACTCTTCTAGGGTTTTTCACCTAAAAGGAGAGAGTAAGGCCAAAAAAGATAAAGGATTCATTCAAATTATGTAATGTAGGATGTTATTATACCTAAATGTAAACTAAGTTCAATTAAGTGATCTAAATGACTGATTATAAATGCAAAACTTAAGAAAGAAGTGATGTTTGAAAACACACTGTGTAATGCAACAATGAAGTAGAAATGGATGCAAAGCTAAATTTTTTTTAATGAAACTTTAAGTGTGCACCTAAAAGCTTGAAGGAGACTAGAAATTGCTTCTAAAACACTGTTGATGCTAATTTTCAATCCTAGAGGGACTCATTCGCCATTCTGGGTGAATCAATACCAGTTCTACCAAACTAAGACGAGACCTATTTTTAACAAAAGGGTATCAGAAAATGCAGAAAACACAAAATTGACTTGGAAGTGGGACTCATTTTTCACTCATGGTGAATGACTCCACTTTTTAATTTCTATATTTTCAAAATTGGATGTTGGAGGTTCTGATCTGCACTTTGACTTCCTACAGGTGTCCACTTTCGAAACTTTAATCTACGAATCTAAAAATGAGTTTTTGTTGATATTTTGACTTGTTTAATGAAGAGAAGACTTGAGAAACCTTGCAACTTGATCTTCAATGATTTTTAAGCTTCCAAGAGTCCTAAGTCTGCAAACACACAAGACAAGGAAGAGAGATGTTGAATGCTAGGGCATGGGGGTTTGCCTTGGTCAAACCTCTTTTAGGAAATTAAACCAAAATGATGAAAGAATGGAATGAAACATGAAATAATGGAATTGAGTACCTTTCCATGATGTTTTATCTTGTATTTATGTAGCAATGGAGGAAGATTCAACCCTTGAATGTCTTTAGGAACTTTCTTAATGTCTTGCAATGATAAAACTCTAAGTTGCTTCACTTGAGATAGAAGAATGATCGATGAATGAATGTTAAGAGATAAGAGAAACATGAAAATGAGTTAAAAGACTTATATTTATAGTAAATTCATCTATTTTACCTGTTAATACCTCATCATAGGTCGACATGATGGAATATTAAACTCAAATTTCACTTTTTTCCTACTCTGATTTTTAAGCTTCCAAGAGTCCTAAGTCTGCAAACACACAAGACAAGGAAGAGAGATGTTGAATGCTAGGGCATGGGGGTTTGCCTTGGTCAAACCCCTGTTCACCTAGCAACTTGATCTTTAATGATTTTTAAGCTTCCAAGAGTCCTAAGTCTGCAAACACACAAGACAATGAAGAGAGATGTTGAATGCTAGGGCATGGGGGTTTGCCTTGGTCAAACCCCTTTTAGGAAATTAAACCAAAATGATGAAAGAATGGAATGAAACATGCAATAATGGAATTGAGTACCTTTCCATGATGTTTTATCTTGTATTTATGTAGCAATGGAGGAAGATTCAACCCTTGAATGTCTTTAGGAACTTTCTTAATGTCTTGTAATGATAAAACTCTAAGTTGCTTCACTTGAGCTAGAAGAATGATCAATGAATGAAAGTTAAGAGATAAGAGAGAAATTAAAATGAGTTAAAAGACTTATATTTATAGGAAATTCATCTATTTTACCTGTTAATACCTCATCATAGGTTGACATGATGCAATATTAAACTCAAATTTCACTTTTTTCCTGCTCAAAGATCAAAATTGAGCCAAATGGAACTCATTCGCCACACATGGTGAATGGGTCCCACTTGGATGGAATTGATTCACCATTCACGGTGAATGAGTCCCACAAGGGCCAATCTGACTACTAGGATGTGAGGAGATAAGGAAAAAAGGTTTAAAATGCAATTTTGTTAGGTATTTGATCAATTTAGGCCTCAGGATGCACAATATGGGTTAATATGGGACTATTAGTGATGATTTCAATGTCAAATAGGGATTGGGACATATAAATCAATGTGAAAGTGTGATTAAGTACACTTTACAACACTAAAATGAGGTCCACATAGCCTAGGAAGGCATAAGAACTAATGTGAATGTGCAAGACACATTACAACACTAGTTTGTCACTAAGTTTAATTCAAAAACCTTCTATATTGATGTGATGATGTAGTTAAATACATTTTATAATGTTGAATTAGGGAGAAATAAGTTTATTGAGTATACAGAAGCATGAAATTCCATTACAAGACTTTACAACACCTTTACAAGATGTCATTGAAAGCATGTTATTCAATTTATAATGGCCCAAGACCTAGTGTGGATGCATAAAATTCTACCTCACAACACCTAAATCAAGGCCTCATTATGTCCATTATATCATGAATTAATCCCATGTCAAACAAAGGGTCCTTTTTTCTATGACACAATCATATGTTATAATAAAATATAAATGATCATATATTATAATTGAATATATATAGTATATAATATTATAATATATATTATATATTGTATATTATATATTATAATGTATATAATATATAATATATATTATAATATTTTAGTTCTAAAAAAATCAATTACATTCGCACATATTATTAGTATTATTATTAAATATAGATTATGTATTATATATTTTTATATATTATAATATAAATGAGTGGCACACTCTATGGTTTGCTCTTTTTCCACCCCTTTATCATGCCTTTTTTGCAACATCCAAACCCTATGCAATGATTCACAACAGATTCAAAATGACATAGGGATGAAAATTGTGAGCTTAACTTCATGAAAGCTTTGGGCCTTAGTGAGAATTTTTTTGAATATAGGAATCTGCAATCTTAGGCGTTAGTCTCTCCTATGGTAAGCTCTCCCTCCATTCTTGGTGACATTTCTCAGGGCACACCCATTCTTGTTCATCACTTAGGTACTATTTCAAAGGTCTATCTGAATATGTTTGTTTGTGATCAAGAGGAACAATTATAAAATCATTAGATCTCATTCAAGAAAATTTACCAATTTTTTTCCAAAGTTGTGCAATCTTCACACTTGGATCTCCAAAAATTGGAAATAATTCATGGAGGATGAGATTTGAATTCACCCTTGTGCAAAGGGTTTTTTAATTTTGGAATTCGACTTTCTTGAAGACAAAAAAATGGTGTTAAAAAATGGGTCATGGATCTTTCAAGGAAACTTCTTCTGCATAAAACTATGGTTCCCTTCATTCAATCAAATCATGAAATCCTTCTCTTTAGCCTATTTTTGTATTCGATTACCTTACCTTCCTCTTCAATTTTTGGACTTAGATTGTTTGAAAGCTATAGGTAATGGCTTAGGTAAGTATCACATCATAGAAGATACACTTAGTTATCAAAGATCTACTTTTCTGATGGAGCTCCTAATTTTTTTGAGATTTTGAGCTGATTCTTTGCTTGGTAGTAACATGTCAGATACTTTCCCATAGGATGGGTTTATGGTTTGAACTCTGTATCCTCACCTTCATTTTTTTCATGTTTTAAACCTTGGGAATTCTAATTTTAGGTTGACCTACTGTACCCAGTCGCCGGTTGGTCATGTCACAACTTGAATCATTGCAAACATCATTTTACTGGCCCCTTTTAAATAATGTCTAAGCTAGGTTGACAATATTATAAATATGCCTTTATAAAATGTCCACCTTGAGTGTAAAAACCTGTCGACCTAGTGTTGGCCCTATTTTAAAAACTAACCTTGTCGACATGTGCCAAAAATACCATCCATTCGATATGAAGACAAGATCCTGACCATCTATCGCACACTGTGTAGCAGTTGAAGAGTGACCACAAGAAGGTGAGAGAGGTATGCAATTGAGTGACACATGTCCTTGCCATGGTGGGGTCTAGTCTATTTGCATTATGTATGATGCCCAGTACTTCCAAGATCAATAGTTCATGAGCATTTGCAAGGATAAATCTCATTCGTCTATCACACACCTCACAACATTAATTTAATGATTGACAGAAGACATGTGAGGTCTGCAAAAGGATGACACATGTACTATTCTATCTGATGGAAAAATGAAGTGGATGTGGATTTTCTCAAAGATATCACAACTAGGTATGATCCTGTGTCTAGAATTGTAAGGGCTTGTAATGGTATTGAAGTTGTCAAGATTACCAAGGAGGAGATTGCAGAAGTTTTCAAACTATAGGAATGGAGCAAGGATATGATTCCCATTGACCTTGAGAATTTCAAAAGGGAATATGATAACACTAAATTTGTGTTCCGAACTAATTTTTTTCCAATGCAATATGCTTCTATTAGAACTGGGAAGAATAGGAAGCAAATTAAGATTGGAAAAGATGAGAAAGAACCCTTTCATCTGAATTATTTCACCCATTACTTTAGGAAAAATGTTTGTTCTTTGTATTAAATTATTGGATTTGATGCAATTGAGACAATACCAAATGAATATCTATACATGGCTGGCCATATTCAATATTCATCTTTTAATGTGGTCTATGATTTTGCCACCTACCTAGCAGAGAACATGCACAGTCGCCTAGTTGATCTTAAGGAAGGTGAACAATGGGTAAAATTCTGGTGGTTTTCTCTTTTAATGCATATGATTTATACAAGAAAGACAAGTAATTTGGTGAAGATATGCCTTTGAGGAAGGTCCAAGGTGATGTTGAGTTTCTTGTCCAATGTTGGACCCACATTCTAGACATGGACGACCAAAAGTATGATTATGTGGTGTATCATAATGTCTTTGCATCTAAGCTCAAGAGAATGTTGGTTATTGATCCTCCAAGAATCCCTAGAGAGATTCATGACTTCCTAAGGCCTATGGAAAGGAGGCCTAAACTGAATATAACCAATAATTGGGGAGATATCATTGCATACCTAGATAGAACTATATTTAGGGTATATGGGACTTTTTTCTATGATTTTGGGCTACCAAGGGATGTACGCCTTAGGATTGGATTCATAGAGGTCATGAGATAGTTAGCAGGAACCTAGGAGTGCCACTTGATGGAAAGTAAGAAGAAGGGTTCATTCTTCCCTCAATATACTGCATTTGTAGATTTTGTGTTGTTAATGGGAAAATGGAATCCTTCGATGGAAGTCCTCGAGCCTTAAAAATTAAGGTCAACTCTACCTAGAAACCATGACCCAGAAGGATTCATCCATGAAGTAAAATCAAAGAGGTCATTGGGAATATTTGTTCATAATTTCTACTTCCCTGAGGATGTTATCAGAAACATTTTTGATTTCGAGGTGTAGGAGGAAAGAAAAGCAATGTATCTTGCTTTTGATAAGATGGTGACTAATATTTAGAAGTCGGATCTAACTTATGATCCTCTGCCCAACATTAAAGGGGAATGTAACAAGGTAAAGTATGCATTGGAAAAATTTGAAAGTTTGGTGGGTGTGTTAAGAAGACATGAGATAGTCAAACATAAAGGAAAAAAATTGGCAATAGAAGAAGGACCATCTGTATAATTGGAGGAAAGGCCTTCCTATCAGCCACGTAAAGAGATCCAGGTGTATACTAGGAAGAAGGAGATAATTAAAAGTGTGTAGGTAGAACCAACCCCTATTGTATCGAAGGATGCAAAGCCAACCTCTCCAATTGGATCAACTTCATTGCCTTCTAAGTGATCCTCTTCTATTATAATTGACATTGGTTCCCCTCCAAGAGGTTCTCCTCCCTCAAAGTAGCCACCAGTCAAGAAACAAAGGGTTGAGATGATCATTGCAGTTGATTACCCTAAATATGAAGATGATATTGTGATCACCCCTGAAGATATGCAGCGAGGGATTCCTTCTCCTCTAAGGGAAGTTGCATCAAGCTCAAGGACAAGTATCCTGAGATTGGGAAAAGAAGAACTAAGTGGAGTGGGAAATATTGATGACATGAGGGAGGAAGCCTACAAAGAGTTCATGGAGGATGATTCATTTATTTAATCCCCAACATTTAAATATTTTATATGGGGAGAAAAGTTTGGAGAATATGTAGAGATTGTTACTGTTGAAAGAAGTATACATCCCAAATTTCCTGAAAATGTTGTTCAAGCCAATGTGATGCAAGAAATGAGAAAACAATTTTAAAATATTACACTTGAGGAAGGAAGGGAACTAGTGCGAAAAATTGGTGTTTTTTTATTTCCTGAATGGGATATTGTTGATGTAGTGGTATTGGATACAATAAGGAGGGCTAATAAGAAAATATTTGAAACTGAAGAAGAAGCCAAGTTGGCACTTTAGGGATCTACATTTAGCCATGAATGGGATGCTCTAGCAATATGGTAAATGTCTCTTAGTTCAAGGAAACCTAAAGTTGTAAAGGTATCAAACTTTAGTGGTAGCCTGATTGTGAAAATAGTTGTAGATACTCCAACATTAGAAGTCGTTGATATGACCATAAATGCTGCTAGATTCACTAAAGCAATAGTTGAGAATCTCACTATCTATAGGGACACATTTAGAAGAAAATATCATGATATTCTAGATGAGTACAACAAGAGTCAATAGAGTATAGTTGAGCTTGAAACAGAGCGAGATTTTTGGAAACCACAAGTGGAGATGTTGAAGTCTCAAGGGCTTGCTAGTTCAATCCATACTTCACCCACTTCTCCTGCGACTCATCCCAAAGCTCATCCACCTGAAAAATCCCTATCAATTGTGCCTTACAACATGAGACAAGAACCCATTGTAATAGAGAAGTTGAGTACATCAGAGGAAACTCCATCTAATGAACCCACAAAAGAACAACTATTTTAGCAAGTTGAGGAATAGAAGAAAATGCTTGAGGAAACACATGTCATGATGCATAAGAAAAATTCTAGGATTGTTCACACTATTTTAAGGAACCTCAACAAAAAAATTCAAGGTAGATTGAATAGTGTTCACTCTAAATACTCTTTGATGTTGAAAGCAATGAAGATGTCTAAGAGATATGGAGAATTAGGAACCCTACTCTTAGGTTTGTTTATGATGTTAGGGAACAACCATTCCATGGGTATGTTGCTCCATTAGAGTATAAAATAAAAGAGTTAAAGATCAAGTATGATCAAGTAGAATTGACACTGTTGCTTGACATTCTACAAGCCCATGATGAAGTGAATCCTTTATAGATGTGGAAGGACGAGGTGGACATCACAATTTTTACTCAAACAAATTTCATTTGTGAAGATGTTAATATTGATATAATAAAAGATACTTTGGAAAAGTTATCTTTCATTATTAGATTTCTCGAAGAATTTGACAAGGAAGCTAATTCAGTAATGACAAAATATGCTCCTTATAGAAAGAATATGGATGAAATTATTCATTTTGATTGGCCATCTGAAGAGGAGTATGAGCAATGGAAGATGATATTTATGGCTGGATTGGATTAGAAAATTTGAAATGGAACACATATACTCAGTTAAGTGTTGTACAGGTCTGACCTTTGAAGTGGAAATGTATAAAGTATGTGTCTCCAAACTGAAGGTTCCACAGGAAAATATTAATTATTGATGATGTGGATGCTGACTGGGATTCTATTTTCTTTTCCTACCTTTGCAAATTTTTTCATTTTGCTTGATGACTTGGACATGCTACAACTTATAGAAGATTATTCTTTTCAACATGTGCCTTTTGGAAGGTGAGGTTGTTTCTCATAGCAAACAAAAATAGTCCTTGCCTCATATATATTCCCTCCAATTGGAGATGTAAATATAACTAAATCAAGGAATATGTATTGTAGCGGTCCAATTAGAATGTGACATGTGTACATTTGGCCTGAAGCTTCTTTTTGCTCCCTTATTCTATGAAAGGGAATTTAGGGCCATTTGTGCAGGTCTTTTGTTGAATTCTAGACATGAATAATGTAATTGAAGAATATAGAGCGAATATGTTAGGAGTCTTTATGTAATGCTTTGAGTCTAGATAGTAAGTTTTGTCAAATGTATGGTTTTTGGGCATGTTAGAATGATATTGAAATTTTTTGGAGTCTGTAGTGTCTCCAATTTTAATTTGTACTCAAGTTATTAATGAAAATGTTGATCAAAGATCATTTCATTAATTTTCATCATTGTTAATATTTGGTATATGCTTTAATTTTAGCTCTAGTTCAAAGAATCGGTTAAAATGCTTAGATCTGATCATAAATTCATGTGCAGAACAATTGGATTTGATAAGTAGTACTAAGATTTGATTATAAATGAGTGAATTGAAAAGTAATTTCAATAAGATCATTTGTTTTCAGGATTAAATGTACCTTGCATTTCAATATTACGTCGAATCCTAGCCCATAGATAATGGCACGGATCACAGTTATTATGAGCACCTTTTAGGATTTTGGTCACTCAACTTGAGAACATTAATTTAAATAAATTTTTGATCAATCTATTATTTGTTGTGGTTGGTGTTGTTTGTATTCTTGGTTATATATTTGTAAGTCTTTCAAGGAAATGCCAATTTCTTGAAGGATTTCATCTTCCTAACCTTTCATGAGAATATATCTGCTTATTTATGCAATGTATACGCCAATTATTTAGAAGTCATATATTTTACATTGTGGGAGCACCCTCCCAAGTTTTGAAGAGCTTGAAGGGTAGGAGATAAATAAATTGGTGCTACATCTCATTTGTTTGAAACTTATCTTGTAGGTATTCAAGAATTGAGTTTCAAAAACTCATAGGTATCTAGCGAGATCTGATTGGTTTGTTGGAAACAACCAAGATTGTCTACACTTATGTGTTGAAATGGATTTATCTAAACGTCTCCTTGTAGAGATATCATTGAGGGTTGGTAAAAATTATTGGAAGAAACCGGTAGATTACAAAAAAAAACTTTTAGATGTAGGAAATGTTTTTCAGTAGATCACTCTACATCACAATGCCATAAAATGTAAGCTCACGAGTGAAGCAATAAAACCTTTAACAACTATCCCTCTTGGTGGATTGGGTAGAGTCCTAACACTATGTCATTCCACCTCACTCACAAGTCTATAGTGTTGAATGAACAAGACAATTGAGAGGGGTGGGGTGAATCAATTATAGAAAATTAGAACATCAAAACCCTCAACAATAATTAGATCCACATGCATTCAATAAAACCTTATTATATTAATGTGATTAATCATGGAATGCAGATAATAGAAACTGAAATAACAACACCATACACAAGTCAACACTAGACTTATGTCGAAAACCCAATGAGGAAAAAACCACTGTGAGGACACTAGTACATAAATAGGAATATATGACTGAAAAAGCTACTAAAAATTGCTTATAAATGACTAAACTTGGTCACGTAACCATTAATAGTTTATTGCCAGTCATTTATAACATGACTAGATTAATGACTAAACCATTTTTAGTCATTTATTGGCTGTTTTGATTGATCAATTTGGTAGTATATTTAGTCATTGATTTAGTCATTGATTACTTTAATCTAGTCACTTATTTAGTCATTTTTTTCACTGTTATATTTAGCCATTAATTGTTGTAACATGGTCACTTATTTAGTCATTTTTTATTCACTGATATATTTAATCAGGTCACTTATTTAATTGTTGATTTAGTCATTGATTGTTGTAATATAGTCACTTATTTAGTCATTTTTTAATTCGTTGATATATTTTGTCATTGAGTGTTGTTAACTGGTCAATTATTTAGTCATTTTTATTCACTTATTTCTATGCATTGGTAGTGTATTTATTCATTAATTTTAATCATCATTTTGATCAATTTTGTAGTATATTTAGTCATTTTTATTCACTAATTTCATTGGTCATATATCTAGTCATATTTATTCACTGTTCACTAATTTTTTTTAGTTGGTAGTATATTTAGTCAATTTAATTTTTTATTGATGTCAATTAGTAGTATATTTAGTCATTTTAATTGACTAATATTTGAGGATTTAAACATATAACATAGAAATACACATCAATCATCAATTGCACACAATAAGACATCCATTGAGAAGGAAAAATATGTGAATTTTATTAATAAAAGAAAGTTGTTCTAGTCACAACTTAGAAATAGAGTATTATAATTTTTATTTTCAGTCACAAGACTAAAAATATGAGTTGCAATATTGCACAGAAATGATTGTAAGAAAGAAACTTCTCTAAAAAACTTCTACAATGATGGAAACACATGTTTGGAGCCCATCAATTCGAACACATGCCCCTTTTATGTCTTAAAACTTCTACAACATGGGAAATCTTCCTATAGAAAGCTATAACATGAAGAATCCAAGGAGAGTGTTGATCGTGTACCATTTATGAAGCTCTCTCCTTCAATACAGTCAACAATAACCCAGCTAGAATCGTTCCTCCTTTATATGCAATGTGCCATATAATATGAGCAACATGGTGCCTCCTTTTTCACCATGAATGAAGTTGTGCCTCAATACAACCAAAAAAATTACTATTAGTCTCAATTCAAAAAGAATAAAAGTTCTTTGTATACTGCAAGTTTACAAAAGTCCAAACACACCAGAAAGATAAATCAATTAAAAAATTGTAGCCTTATCAACAAATGCCTGAAACAAAGTGTTCAACATAGGTCTAAAATATGCATATTGAACCCTTGATTTTATAACCTTGTTCAAATTTTAAGAAAGGTGATATGCTTATATTATAGAATGAAGTTGACAAATGTATAGAATGAAGGCTATCAACACTAACCAGACTGTAACAACATTATCAATAGAAATTTCTTGGAAACCAAGCCACACAAGACTCATACGCTAGAAATGGCGTATGAATCCCATTAGGCTAGGCTTTGGGACACATTTTTCAAGAAATGCTTAGATTAATGTGAAATCCAAATCGAGGTCCCAAAACTTAGGTGGGACTCATACGCCCAAGGTGACGTATGAGTCCCATATTGGTGTAATTAATTATTTAATTACACTTTAGGATAAGTTTACTTAGGTAATTATTTATTTCCTAGGATAATTATCTTTTAATTCTTATCTTATCTTATTGAGTTGTCTTTTTGCTCAAGATAAGATTAGGGTTGTTTTTTCCTGCTTTATTGCATCATTGTCTTTTCGAAGGCTTTTGTATTATTTGTAAAACATTATTCTCAAATAATCAATAATTCTGAATTTTTCTTGCACACATTTGGCTCTGAGAGTTTACAGAACATTTTTCATTTCTTGTTTTGAATATCTGTGCATGTGATAGGTGATTGCTTGCAAGTGTTCTTGGGGACTGTGAAGTTGGCTTTTCAACTTCTACATGGTATCAGAGCTCCAGATCTATTGCTTCCTATTCGTGTTTTGAAGATATTCTCTCATAGCATCTTTTTATGTGCAAGGGTTTTATTCCATTATTTTTTTGTCAGATTAGCGGGGTTTTTCATCATTTTTTAAGAAATTTCGACTTTTATCTCTCAAACAGTGCATGTCAGTGCAAAACAGACCTCATAAATGCACTCAAAAGGCCCAAAAACCCCTATTTTCATATAAAATATGATAGGGTTTGCTGAAAATTAATTTTTTAGTTTTTTTGGAAAATTTCAAAACAGTTGCCAAAAAAAATCATACGGATCCGTACGGCCGCATTGATTTCTGTGCGATTTTGATTTCTGTGCTACCTCGATTTTCATGCATGAAGGTTCAGCTAAATATTTTATTAATTTTTTCATCTTTAAATTAATAAAAAATTTGGTTTAAAGCCTAAATGAGCATATTTAGTAAAATGGTCATATCTTGAGCATATGGCTCCGTTTTTCGAAAACGAGATATCATCGGAAAGCTGATTCCACGCCGTTCCAGTGGTGCTGGTTTTTTTTTTTTTCCATTTTGATGCCTTTTTCGCCTGTCAAAGCCAAAAGTTGTTGTTTTCACTCCGGGAGGCGTAACTTTTGCGTCCTGGCTCCATTTTTTGAAAACGAATAGGCGTTGGAAAGCTGATTCAGTGCTCTACACGGATCTCAAGCCTATTTTTCTATTTTTTTTACCAGGTATCTGATATTTCTGTTTGATCTCAGCCTTTACCTTTTTAGTTATTTTCTTGGGAAACGTGCAATCAGGAGTTTTTTTTGAGATTCAAGAGGAATTTTTTTATTTGAGAGTATATTACTGATGTTTTCTATCATGGATTTACACAAAATTGTACCCCTTACTCCATTCAACTATTTTGGTTGGAAAAAACAAATGGAGATTCACTTGAAACATAAAGGGTTGTATAGGGTAACCATGGGTACAAAAATTGAACCTACAGGTGCTACTGAAAAGAGAAAATGGTTTAATAGGTATGATGAAGCTTATGGCACATTATGTCTGTCTATTTCATTTGACCTCCTTTTCCACATTGAATCTTGCACTACACCAAATGAGATATGGGATACTTTGGAGTCCTTGTTTGGGAAGCAGGATACTATGAGAGGTTTTCAGTTAGAGAATGAGATTATTGGCTTAAATCCTAGGGATTTTGACAGCATCTAGGAGTTTTTCAGCAAACTCAAGTCTCTTAGATTACAGTTGTCACAGTGTGGTGTTCAGAAAGAAGACTCTCAGTTGGTATTGTCCATCCTTTCTAAGCTTGGACCTGATTATTCAGTTTTTCTTTCTACCTTATATGCCACTAGGGATGCACTTGGTACGAGATTCACTATTCCCTCTCTTGATGACTTTGCTTCATCTCTCACTCGAGAGCAAGCTAAGTTAGCTAGCATGGGTACGGTGAAACCTTCTTCCTCTTCACAGGCACTTATTGCATCACAGGAGCCCAGAGATCAGAAGGCTTCTACAGGAAAAGGAAAGGAATAGAAACAAAAGGATTCTGAACCTCATGAGAAACAAAAGGAGTTCTCATATTCATCCTCCTCTTCTAAGGGGAAATCATTTAGGAAGGAGAAGTCTACATGTGCATATTGCAAGAGGGAAGGACATGCAGAACATAATTGTTACAAGAAGGACATTGACGAGTTGAAACATCTTCTTTAGAAATATCAGATTGATTTGCCTTCTAGGATGTCTGCATCATCTTCTTCTCCTCATTCTTCTTCTTCAGAGAAACATAACATAGGCACAGCTGGTTTACATACTTCATCAGATATGAAGGGACATGCTCTTTGTGCTTCTTTAGGTATTGGATCAGGGAGATGGCTTCTAGATTCAGGAGCATCTCATCATATGGCATCTTCATAGTCTATGTTCACTTCCTTTGAGCCTTGCACTATGTCTCCCATTTTGATGGGAAACAACACTTACATGAGTGTTACAGGGAAGGGGTCTATTAGTTTTGGGGACCACTCCTTTCAGGATGTCTTGTGTGTCCCTCACTTGACACATAACCTTCTTTCCATCTATCACATAACACATGGGGGCAATGGGAGATCTGTGGAGTTCACACCTGATTCGGTTATCATTAGAGACTTGGAGAGTAGAGAAGTCATTGCTACTGGGATAGTGGATCACTCCTCTCAGTTGTATTCCTTCACTGATTTTGCTACTGGTGGTGCTTTTGTTCCTACATCGGTTCCTCACACTTCGTGTGTGCATCATCATTCAGAAGAGAGATTTGGCTTCTTGAACATTGTTGTTCTCACTTTGGATCTTGTTCTCAAGCCTTCTACTCCATCTCCTCCTCCTCCTATTGCTTCTTTTGTTTTAGTGCAGCAGGATCTAGTTGATCATACTTCTTTGGAGGTTTCTATTGAGTCTTCACCTACTTCGGCTTCTTCATTTGTTGAGGTCACACCTGCTTTTGTGGAGACATCTTGGGCTGCACCTATTCCACCTTTAGAGGTTTCTTTCATTTGACCTCTTCCCTCTCACCTATTTCTGGAGATGCAGTTTCTTCACTTCTTTTGGAGTTACTTCATTCTGGGGGGGATCTGTGGTCTCTTTCTTCCTCTCTTATGGGGGGATTCTTTCATGTATCTTTGTGATGAATGGTGTCCTTGGGGGGTCTTATGGAGTCCTCCATTTTTCATCACTTAGGTAGTTTATTGCATTCTATTTTGGGGAGGAGTTTTGTTCCCATGTGGTTTTCTCCTTTACCCCATTTGATTTAGTTTTCCTTGCATTTGTACATGAGTACCTGATCAGGCCTTGTTGCTGGGACTCATATTTTCATAATAATTTGCTTCTCCCTAAGTTGCACTTATGGGGGCTATTGGTGTAATTAATTATTTAATTACACTTTAGGATAAGTTTACTTAGGTAATTATTTATTTTCTAGGATAATTATCTTTTAATTCTTATCTTATCTTATTGAGTTGTCTTTTTGCTCAAGATAAGATTAGGGTTGCTTTTTCCTGCTTTATTGCATCATTGTCTTTTCGAAGGCTTTTGTATTATTTGTAAAACATTATTCTCAAATAATCAATAATTCTAATTTTTGCTTGCACACATTTGGCTCTGAGAGTTTACAGAACATTTTTCATTTCTTGTTTTGAATATCTGTGCATGTGATAGGTGATTTCTTGCAGGTGTTCTTGGGGACTGTGAAGTTGGTTTTTCAACTTCTACATCCCAAATAACTAAATTTGGGCCATATAATCCAAAAATATTAATTTTTGATTGGTTACTTGATATATGTCAGGATTATCCTTAGAAAGATGCATTAATTAAGGCTTGTCGATGCAAAATAAGGCCAAATAAGGCATAACGAAGCCAAATTAATTAATAAAACCCTACATTAGTGTGACAGTGTTAGCATACACTTTACAACACCCTAAATAAGGAATAATTAATTCCATTTAGTTTACAAGGGCCCAAAACTTAATATGAAGGTGCAAATAAATACACTTTACAACCTTAAATTAAGGAAAAATTAGGTCAATTTAGCTTAAAAGGTCCCTAAACCAAATGTGAATGTGTAAAAAACATTACAACACTAGATCAAGGTAACATTAGGTTTATTTTAACATTAATCATTCCTAAATAAATTGAAAAAGGGATACTTTTTCCATTCCTACACTATCCAAAAGTGCTCACAACTAAGGCTTACTAACACTGAAAGAATTTAAAGAAGATAGAAGAGAAGTGTTACACAAAGAACACTTCTCAATGAAATAAGAAATCCACCACAATTTCTCACATACTTTTCATAGCCTTCCATGAAATATTTTGGATGCCTTTAGCTCACTACCTTCAGGAGCCCTAACATTCAAATTTTCACTGCTCTGCTCAAATTCACATCACACACATCACTCACATCGATCTTGCATGAATATTTCTTCTCTCTTGCATCTAACAAAAAAATTATGTGTATTTATAGCAATCTCATCCTTGAAAACCTTCTTCAAGGTTAGGAACTATTCGTTGCACTTTTAAATTCAAATTAGGTTAGTACTAAAACATTCCCATGGTGGATAGGAATGAAGGTGATCCAAAAAAAATTGTAATTAGGACTCAAATAGATCCCAACACATCTCAACACACTTCAATAAAATTTGTATGAAGAGTTACACAATGTTGACCATACCTGTGTTAAACACCACAAACATTAAGTACACGCCTCCTTAAATCAATCCAAAACTTTTAGTCAACAAAATTCACATGAATGCGATCTAGAATAAACCTCAAACCTCCTAAGATTCAACAAAGACTTCATCCACACTAGCAACTTAGAAACACTTTGACTCATAACATCCGATAAACTTTATTCGCACATTGACACATGAAACATATGTTGTAATGTACCAAATCAAGTGAAACCTTGAAAACTAAAAGATACAAACATTATAAACAACTTCCCAAATTTGCACAACCTGAAGCCAAACAATGGAGAAATACGGAGAAAATACATTTCTCATAGGCTACAAAAAATAACACTAAAAACCTGGTTCACACACTAGTGAAATTATCCCACTTCATATAATGATCCAAAAACCAAAATTCTAAATATAGCAACCTCTAACAACCTTGAACAACATATTAGATCCGCACACACATAGGATCAACATAGAAGAAATGCAGAGTAGATCCCAGAGCACATTCTCAACACTTGTACAACACTATTTTCTTTGTTCATTAAATTCTTTCAAAGGCACTTGGAAATCAAGTACTAGAGTCATTATCTCATATCATTATACAACAACATAAAGATAGCTCCATGTACTGAAAACACTTCCTCATTATCTAAAATATACATGCACACAACCTACAACAACCTGTTTTCCTCTTTTTCATGATTTTCTCAATATCCTCAACATCTTCATCATGCAACAACCTTTCTCAACACATAGTTGACACCAGTCTATAGACATCCTGTTGAAATCAATGAAAACACCTTCATACTTGCAACAATCCCCCCCTTTGTTAGTGATGGCAACACAAGATGTGAAAAACCATCAAAGACAACATACACACTTACCTCTTCTTTTTTTATATTATATAGCTTACACAACATTCTCTCACTCTCTCCCTTTGATAATAATGATTAGACAATATACACAACTTTCTCCCTCTGATAATTTGCATGTTTTTACATGATTCTCTCTGCCCCTTTGACATCAATGGAAAAGGATATTTTTTTTACATATGTTCTCTCCCTTTGACACTGAACCAAGCTACTTGTTCTAAATACCCCCCCTTAAGAGTACATCCAATAAGCACAACAACTTTGCACAATGACAACACATGACACTACCTATTACCCCTAAGAGGTAGCCACCAACATTATTCCAGAAAAGAGATAGATCCACTAGACTGATGCATATCCATATGCATCTAGTTTAAGAAAGGAGGGAAAACAATCTGTCGTAGATACTCAAAAGTATACTTAGGAAGAGACTTAGTAAATATGTCATCAATCTGATCTTTTGTAGGTACATACTTAAGTTTTACCTCACTCTCCATAACCTTCTCTCTCAAAAAGTGATACCTAATTGATATATGATTTTTCCTTGAGTGTATCGAAAGAATCTTTGAAATTTTAATTGCACTTGTATTATCACAAAAGATAGATATATGCTCATCATATACAACTCTAATATCTTTCAATGTATGTCTCATCCACAAAAAAAAATTACAACATGATGTTGCTGCAATATACTTAGCCTCTATAGTGGATAATGAAATTGAACCTTGATTCTTAATCAACCATGACACTAGTCTACATCCAAGAAAGAATTCTCTACCACTTGTGCTTTTCCTGTCATCAACACAACTAGCCCAGTCTGCATCTATATAAGCATTCAATGTGAAATTAGTATCCTTAGGATACCACAAGCCATAATCTAGTGTGCCTTTTCAATACTTGAATATCCTCTTCACAACTCCAACATGTGTTTCCTTAGGTTCTTCTTGAAATCTAGCCACAAGATAAACTCCATGTATGATATCTAGTCTAGTAGCAATTAGATACAACAATCAACCAATCATAGATCTATATTTCTTCTAATCAGACTTAGGGGAATCATCATGTTTGCTCAATTTGTGATGCAAAGTAGGGAGGAGTTTGTCTTACAATCACAATTCAAACTATCTCAAATAATTCTTCAACATTCAAAACCCTAACTTGGCGTTATTTCTCAATTCCTTCATATTCTTCTTGTAGCATCCCAAATGTTGAAATTTGAGCATATCTTTCAAAAAAAATCCAACCCATAAAAAGATTGACATTCGAGATACCCTTTATGGCATTCTTCAACATATCTATTTTTTGCATATAGTTGTTTTAGACCTTCACCTCCAAAATTTGACTACTATGTTGTAGTTAGGCTCAATTAGCCCTGTTTTACAAAGTACTTACAAACCATACACCTTCCCAATCAAAATTATTCATTCCCAGACCTCAACCAAGTTTTCTAAGGTCTAAATTAATAACTTTTAACAATTGAAACTCCTACAAATTCACCAAACCACTAAACCCTTGCTTAGGCCTATTTTGGCTTGTCACATAGGGGGTTTATTGAAACTCTATACTCCAGGCCTCAAACCACTTCAAAAACACCTCAAACACATCACTTTGGATTTGCACATGCTTCCTAAACAAACTCCCACAATCTATCAAAGTTGTTTCATGAAACCCTAACCCCTAGCCATCAATTTAAGCTAAAAAACTCACGAAATATCAACTAGGGAAATGCCAAAATGTCATCAAACCCTAATCCCTACCCCTAAAACCTACATTAAAATTGATCCCTACCTAAATTCACCCATTTCACCAATTTTAGAGCAATTCTACTAGTGGAATGGGTCAATAATACATTTTTTTCACCATCAAAACAAGCTTTTTAGACCATCCTAAGTAAAATGCTTATAAAACTCTCCAAACTCTATGAAAAATATCAAAATAAAAACTAGAATGAAGTCACTTCATGCACCCATCAATTTTAATAGCCTTTAGAACAATATTCTTTTGTATGGAATCATACAGTAACTTGTAGCAACAAATTTACCATAAATTGCAAACAAAACAGAGTTATGTTATTGTTCAAACTTCAAAAACAACACTAGAACTCTTCCTTGAGGTTTTTTAGAAATTTTTAAACAACAACCAACCAAACTCAATGGTCCCAAAAACTATTTGAAACCAAAGAATGTTCAACTTCCCATGTTTTGCATTTTTTGCACTTTTGCACATGACAACATTTGCAAAATTGACACAAAACTTAACAACTTTCTATAACCGACCCCTAGATTACTCAATACATTTCAAATGGTCTATTATGACCTTATTACATCACATTAGACTCAAAAAACCTAAAAAACCATCATATGACCATATTTACAAAAAATGATTAGGTGCCTCTACACCATACACCCATACAAAAAACTAACGCAAGTCCCTTGAGTACCATGCTGCAACACAAAATTATGGTTGACCACATCATTTCATTGATCTCCAAATGTCCCTTCACCTATTAAATCTTTCCAATGAGCTAGGTACTAAAAAATTGCATTGTTCTTTGTAGTAGTAAACTTTGTGCCACCTAGAAATTGCTCCAACTTGAACAATCTTCTTGATGGATTTTTTTTGATCTTCTCTTCATTTGGAAATGATATTAAATCTTCTTGAGCAGCTGAAAACATACCTCTACCATCTTCACCATGAACCACCTTCTTCTTCACTTTCATGGTGTGCTTGTCCTTATCCACCTACCTTTGCAATTCACCTTTAGTATCTTCACCTTTTCCTTTCATCTCTTCTCTAATATTCTCTACCCCTAGGACCTCTGTTTCATCAGGTTTACAAACCTCTATTTTGATAGAATTTGACTTCCCACTAGCCTCTTTTGAAATAAAAAAACCAAGCACTCTTTCTATCATGACCTCAATATGTTTCTCAACCCACTCTTGAACCTCCACAATTAATTCATCCTTGACCTTCTCAATATCATATTTTGTCCCTAACTCAATATCATTTCCTTCCAAGTTCATTTCACTCTTCAAGTCTACTATTTTGATACCTCAAGTGTAGGAGTGGCTGCAAACTCCTTAGGCTCCTCTTCCTTTATCTTTACAAACTCTTTCTTAACTAACATTATCACCTTGCATGCCTTACCTTATCATTTATCATCCTCTACTAATGGAGTCAAATTAAAAGAGATGCCATCCTTCTCAATATCATAAGTATTGTTTCTACCATCATATATTGCATGTCTATCAAACTGCCATGGTCATCCTAGCAACAAGTGGCACACATCCATAGGAAAAACATCACAAATAATTTTGTCCTTATATCCACTAATATTAAACTCAACCCAAACTTGCTCATTCACCAAAATAGATTGAATTTCATTCAACCAAGACACTTTATAAGGTGTTTCATTTGGTATCTTTTCCAACTTAAGTTTATCAACCATTTCAATACACACCATGTTATCAGTACTTCTAGAGTCTATTACAACTTTACATACCTTTCCTTTGCACTTGCAAGTGGTCTTGAAAAGTGTTCTTTAGGTTGGCTCCTTCTCCTTGGATGCTTTGAGGATTGTTCTAACTGTCGAGAATTCTCCAACTTCTGGAGCAGCAAACTAATTAGGAGAGAACTTAACACTCTCACAATCTTCCTCTTGCACCAGTTGAAGCAGATTTTTTTTTCTCTAGACACTTCCATGCTTGATGGCCAAATTGATTGCAATGATAACATATTCTTGAAAATGTGTATGAACCTCTAACTTTTCCACCAAATATTCCTCTAAATCCTTTAAATCCACCTCTTTGATCAACAACTTGGTATTTTCTTTTACTTGCATCTTCTTGATCCTCATAGGACTTCCTTGAACATCTTCCTCTACTAGTGCTACCTCTTCCTCTTCATTTTATTTCTTGCCCCCTTTTTAACTTCTCTTCTACCCTAGTAGCCAACTAAAAACATTCTTCAACCGTCCTAGGAGTAGAAAGACTCGATTCATCCTGAATTTGAAATCTCAAACTATTCATGTACCTTGCTATCTTTTCATTTTCATCTTCCAGATGACCAGCTCTAATGCTCATCTTGTGAAATTCTTCAGTGTAGTCCATCCCATCCTTTTCCTTCTACTTTAAGTTTTGCAGCTTCTTAAAATTTTGTATTGCATGATCACCTAGAAATAATTGGCTCTTAATCTTTGACACCATCTTATCCCATGAATTAATTTTTGTTTTTCCTTTTTTCACTCTTTCCTCTTACACATAGTTCTACCATGTCAGAGCAGGGCCTTTCAACTAAGTCTTAGCAAACTTTACCTTATGTTCTTCTGTAACCTCCTTGTACTCAAAGTAATTATCCAGTGCATCTATCCAATCCAACACTTCTTCTACATATAACTTTCCACTATACATTGGAAAATCTATTTTCACCTCAGAATCATCTCCTCTAACAATCTTCAGCATCTTAACCATCCTTCTTTCATTAGGGTCCAACTTATCATCACCTTTGATTCTTCTTGGAGGGTTTTCATTATCACCCTCTTCCTCTTCCTCTTGGTCACTTTCCTCTTTAACTAGTGGGCTTTCCTCTCCTTTGATTTGTTTTCAATACTGCAAGGGTATGTATAGGATCATCATGGAAAAAGCAAGCCCTTAAGTGGCAAAAAATTTAGAAAAATCAGAGTTAGGCAACTTGATGTAAAAATTTCAATAAATTATCTATATTATTTCAAAAATGTTTAAGGATATAATCTATAGAAAATTGAATGTAGTTTCTAAAATACTAGGTTTTTTTTTTTTTTTTAAATCTATTTGGTGAAAATTTGAAATTTCAATGCAGTATTACCTAAATTTCAGGAAAAAAATAAGAAGTAGGTGTCTGTCGACCACCCTAACCATAATAAAATGATAATAATTTTTTATAATACTTTAGATATAAGTAGAGGACCCATGTGTCGATGTGATGCATATTATTTTGTAATTTTTTTCCAAGTAAATAATTAATCATGAATTTTTCACTACAACTTTTAAAAAATATAAAAAACTCATATGTTTGACCTCCTTAACTTGGTTAAAACTTCATGAAATTTATTTTTTCTTTTTTTAATCCTATAGTATGTGAAGCATAGAATGTGACACATGTTTTGGATTCAAAAAATGTGATGTCGTTTGAAAGCTATAGATGTTTTTGAATCAGCCTATGAATTAGGACTTTAGTAATAATTCAAATAGAAAATGAATAATAATTATTTAGTAAATTCAAATTAAAACATAATTTATATTGGTGGAAAGCTAAGAATCTCCTTTGAAAGCCCTTTTTGTTTCATCAATTTTGGGTAAAAAAAAAGTCGTCAACCACATACCCTACACATACCCATCATATCGCCACTTTTTGGCCCATCATTATCCTGCACATACCCACAAGTCTAGCCAAAACTAATTTTTGAGACTCTTCATCATCCTAATATCTCTAGCAATGACTCCACTTCCTTTAGGAGGCATCTCTCCTTCTTCAAAGCGCAATTTTCCCTCTGAGGCTTCAAAATTCTCTCAAAAGATAAAAACCTATGCTCTAATACCAATTGATGTAGAGCAGGGAGGATTTTGTCTTACAATCACAATTCAAACTATCTCAAACAATTCTTCAACCTTCAAAACCCTAACTTGGAGTTATTTCTCAATTCCTTCATATTCTTCTTGTAGCATCCCAAATGGTGAAATTTAAGCATATCTTTCAAAAAAAACTTCCAACCCACAAAAGGATAGACATTATACATACCCTTTATTGCATTCCACAACCTATATATTTTGTGCATGTAGTTGTTTCAGAGCTTTAGCTCCAAAAATTGACTGCTATGCTAAAGTTATGCTCAATTAGCCTTGTTTTATAAAGAACCTACAAACTAAACACCTTCCTAATCAAAAGTCTTCATTCCTTGACCTTAACCAGGTTTCCTAATGTCCAAATTAACAACTTTTAATGATTGAAACTCCTACAAATTCACCAAACCACTAAACCCTTGCTTAGGCCTATTTTGGCTTGTCACATAGGGGGTTTATTGAAACTCTATACTCTGGGCCTCAAACCACTTCAAAAAATCCTCAAACACGTCACTTTGGGTCTGCACATACTTCCTAAATAAACTCACACACTCTATCAAAGCTCTTTCATGAAACCTTAACCACTAGCCATCAATTTAAGCTAAAAACTCATGAAATATCAACTAGTGCAACACTAAAATGTCATCAAACCCTACTCCCTACTCCTGAAACCTACATTAACATTAATCCCTAACTAAATTCACCCATTCCACCAATTTTCAATTAATTATACTAGTGGAATGGGTCAACAATACATTTTTTTCACCCTCAAACTCTCAAAATAGGGTTTTTAGACCGTCCTCAATAAAATGCTTATAAAATTCTCCAAACTCTATGAAAACAATCCAAATAAAAACCAAAATGAATTCACTGTAGACCTCCATCAAGTTCAATATCCTTTAGAACAATATTCTTTTGTATGGAATCATGCAATAACTTGTAGCAACAAATTTACCAGAAATTGTAGAGAAAATATAGTTATATTATTGTTCAAACTTCAGAAACAACACTAGAACTGTACCTCAAGGTTTGTGAGGAATTTTTAAACAAAAACCAACCAAACTCAACTATCCCAACAACCATTTGAAACCAAATACCATTCAGCTTCCCACCTTTTGCATTTTTTGCACTTTTGCACATGACAACATTTGAAAAATTGACACAAAACTTAACAACCTTTTATAAATGACCCCTAGATGACTCAATACATTTCAAATGGTCTATTATGACCTTTTACATCACATTAGACTCAAAACACCCAAAAAACCATCATATGACCATATTTACAAAAATTGATTAGGTGCCCCTGCACCAATTTGCAACCAGTCACCATAGGAGTACATATCAATTTGGAGTCTTCTGTTCCAAACTTATTCAACATCTTTTTGACATACTTAGATGATGAAATGAAAATTCCTTTATTTGTTTGATTTATTTATAACCCAAGAAAGAAATTATCTCCCCAAATATTGACATTTCAAACTCTTTATACAACTCTTTAGAAAACTTCCTACACATAGCTTCATTTCCTCCAAAGATAATATCATTCACATACAGAACTACTATCAAGATTTTTTCTTCTTCAATTTTGAAGTAAATATTGCTATTTGCAGTGCCTTTACTAAATCCTTTCTATATGAAATATCTATCCAATATTACATACCGTGCTTTGGGAGCTTGCTTCAATCCATATGATGTCTTTTTCAATTTACACACCATATCGATTGATCTGATGATTGAAATCCTTCTGGTTGTTCGATGTAAAATTCTTCTTCCAATTCACCATTCAAAAAAGAAAACTTTGCATCCATCTGATAAACTTTAATGTCTTTATGTGCTACAAATGAAAAAACCATTTTGATAACTTCCATTCTAGCCACAAGGGAAAATGTTTCCTCAAAGTATATTCCTTCAACTTGTGAGTAGCCCTTTAATGCAATTCTTGTCTTATTTCTTACCACTTCTCCATTCTCATTCAATTTGTTTCTAAATACCCACTTTGTTCCAATTATGTTCTTGTTTACTAGTCTAGGAACTAACTCCTAGGTCTGTTTTTTCTCAATTTGCATAAGTCCTTCCATTTCCTTCATCCAATATTCATCTTTGCATGCCTCACTCATTGTTTTAGGTTAGAATTTAGAAAGTAAACATATATTACTTAATCACCATGTCCACAAGTGGTATGAATTACCACTATTCATGGTTTCATTCCCATCATAATCTCATTCTTAAACACTTGAGTTTTTGGAGAAAGGATATAGAGAAACCTAAAATTAACCACTTACTAATGACATGTATTGATGTAGGAGCATCTAGGCTCACAAGCAATCCTGCATCACCAAAAATATTTTTTCTTTCCATGTTCAGTATTTTTCATTTTTCATATTAAACACAAGTATTTTTTATTTTGCAAATCACATTAAACACTCAGCTTCCCTTTCGATCTCAGGATCTGAAACTTCTGAATGTAGCCTGTAGGTGATTTTCCATGAAAATGCAAGGGAATAATTTTTCCTGCACTAAATTTAGCCCCCACTTTAGTGAGAGGATGAACTTGCTTCAAACTCACACTAAAGTAGCCAACCATGCAATCAAGATGGATTCAAATGTACCAATGTTAGTAAGATAGGATGTCAATAATAAAGAGGGTGGAAAAAACCCCAGGATCAAGATCCTATGACAAAACCAATATAGGCACAAAGTAACACGCTTGTGGATGATATATGAAGCCATAACCATATCGCAAACATACACCATATATGGACCCGAAAAAAGTAACCCTTTTACTATTTCTTCCTATTTAGGCCCTCCTTGTGATTTTGGCTTGATTTTTCCTTTATTTTTCCTTGATTTAATGTTGTAATGTGGTCAACACATTCACATTAGGTCTTGGGTCCTTTTGAATCATTAAGAACTTTATGATGCCTTGTAAAAGTGTTGTGAAGTGTTGTAACACATTTTCACACATTTCTAAGATCTTATTAATATAAATCATCTAAACAACATCTTTTTATCACATACCAAGCCTTATTTCAAAGTGTTGTAACAAACTTTCATTCTTTTCTAGGCTTGTCATCAATAATTTGACCCTTTCCTATATTGAAATGAGCCCTTAATGCACTTAAAAGCCCTACTTAAGTGTGTTTCAGAGAATAATCTCATTGAACATCATTTAATACATTTTAATTCTCGACACCCATTTAAATTTCCATTGTGGGACCAAGTCACCACTAGGGGTGACCTAGTCCCACTTGGCTCAAAAATTGAAATTATTTCAAAATTATGGCGAGATATTATTTTCTAAATCTTGAGGTCGGCCTGTGATGTGGCATTTTCATGAAATTTTGTATAATCATGTATAAATATAGGGTTTTCCTCTCATTTTCACCCCCCATCCATTCATTCACTCACTAATTCATTCACCTAATCATTCAAGAAATCACTTGGGCATTATCAGGCATACATTCATTGGAGCTTCTACTTGCATATCTTTAGATTTCTACTTCAAGAGTTTGGTAAGTTGTAGCATTGCATGTTGTTCATTCATCATTCTCTTTTCATTTCATTTCAATTTCAAGGGTTTAATTACCAAATTGAGGTTTGACCAAGGCAAACCCCTATTCACTAACCCTTAACCCTTTTCCTCTCTTTGCATGTGTGTTTTGCAGGTCTTGTATGTAGATTTGTAGATTCAAATTTGAAAATTTGTCAGGAGTAGAAGTGCAGACCAAGAGCTCTAAATTACATCTTTGAAATTCCTGAAAGCTGAAGGTGGACTAAGTCACCATCACTAGTGAATTAGTCCCAATACCAATCCTGAAAAGTGATTTCTATAGTTTTGGATACCCTTTTGGCTAAAACTTGTTCCAATATAATTTCCCTGAAATAAGACTAAGTCACCCAGCTTGGCTTAAGTGTCCCAGTTGGACAGAAAATCATATTTTTCTAGAATTTCAGACATTTGTAGTCTTCATCCAGACCTTTGTCATTTTCCAAGTGAACTCTTTCTATTTGACTTATTTATCTTGTTCCATATTGCATTCCATCTATACTCTTGCATATCACATTGTGTTTTGAAATATTTTATATTTTATTAGTTTTTCATTAATAATCAATATCTTTCATCAATTTATTGCATTTAGGACATTACATTTAGGTATATTTCATTCATATTTGCATTAGTCTTGAGTAGGGACATTGCAATTTTTGGCATACCTCTCTCCTTTTAGGTGAAAAACCCTAGAAGTGTTAGAAAGCCTTGCGGTGTCAAAATCCTTGTCCAGATTTTGGTGAAGATAACTTTAGAACATTATATTTCTAATTTCAAGTGCATTTACATCTGTACCATCAAAAAATTTACCCTTTTCTTGGCATGGTATTAATTCATGATAATCGAACTTAATGAGGCACTAATCTAGTGTTGTGAGGCATTTTATGTGTCCACACTAGGTCTTAGACCCTTGCAAATTAAATAAAATGTGTTTATTGACATCTTGTAAAGGTGTTCTAAAGTCTTGTAAGATGCTTTCACACTTTTATAGACCTAATAGACCTATTTCAACACATTTAATTACATTATTACATCAATCTAGAATATTATTAATGGAAACTTAATCATGAAGTAGTATTGTAATGTGTCTTGTACATTCACATTGTTTCTTGTGCATTTCTAGGCTATGTGGACCTAATTCTAGTGTTGTAAAGTGCATTTAATTACACTTTCACATTTATTTATGTGTCCCAAGCCCTATTCAACATTTACATCATCATTAATAGGTCCTATTTTACCCATATTGTGCATACTGAGGCTTTAATTGATCAAACACCTAACAAGATAGCAATCTAAACGTTATTTCCTATCTCCTTAGCTTCATAGGTGTCAGAATGGACCTTGTGGGACCCATTCATCATGCTTGGTGAATGAGTCCCATCCAAGTGGGACCCATTCGGCATGCTTGGTGAATGAGTCCCATCCAAGTGGGACCCATTTTCCATGCTTGGTGAATGAATCCTATCTGACCCCCATTTTGACCCTTCAGCAGGAAAAGGTGAAATTTAAAGTTTATTTTCACTACGTGTCGGCCTATGATGTAGTATAAACAGGTACTAAGGAACAATTGACTATAAATAGGTTTTTTCATCCTCATTTTAGACATATTATCTCATTATTATACCTCTCATCATCAATTCATCATCCATCTTCTATTACAAGTCAAGCAAGTTGAGATTTCTCCATTAAAAGTCTTCAAGTTAGCATTTTAAAGCATTGAAGGGCTGGTTTTTCATGTATTGTTGCAAACATCCAAGAACAATCATCATTTGCAAGGTAATATACTCCATTTTTGCATGTCTTATTCACTTATTTCCTCATTTTGGTTTAATTACTTAAATAGGGTTTGACCAAGGCAAACCCCCATGCCCTAACAATCAACAAATCTCTTTCTTGTCTTGTCTGTATGTAGATTTTGTTCCTTTGGAAGCTTGAGAATCATTGAAGATTGCATTGAAAAATCATTCAAGTCTTCTTCCCTTCATTCAAGTCAAATCATCAACAAAAATTCACTTCTAGACCTGATTCTGGTAGTTTAAGAAGTGGAGACCTGTAGGAGGTAGAATTGCAGATCTAACTCCACAAAATATTCCTTTGATTTTCTAAATTTTTGTAGGTGGATTGATTCACCACCCTTGGTGAATGAGTCCCACTTGTAGGCCTAAAAATTGATTTTATGAGATTTCAACTCCTGGCAGTAATAAAATAGGTTTCTAGAATATTTTAGCAAAAGTAGGACCGATTCGCCATGCTTGGAAAATGAGTCCCACTGGCCATTTATAGAAATTTTAGAGACCTTCCAGAACCTTCTAGTGACTTCATTCTTCCTCCAGGTGCACTTTGTTCAATCTCATTAAATTATGTTTTCATTTATCTAAGTTTCTGGTTCATTGTTGCAATTCACAACGTGTTTTCAAACAAGTCTTAATTCTTAGATTTTGCATGCATGTTTGATCAATTTCATATTTTAGCAGCACTTAGATCACTTCATTTACATCATAAAATATCACACACATCCTTTCTTTGAATGAACCAGTTAGCATTTTTGGATCTAATCTCTCTCCTTTTGGGTGAAAAACCCTATAAGAGTTAGAGAGTCTATTGGGTCCAAAACTATATGGTTCAACATCCTAGAATTACATTGCATTACATTTTTCATTGTTTAATTTGCTTCCTAGTGTTTTTTAATTTTCATTATTGAAAATCTCATTTAGCTTGCATTTTTGCATTTCATTTCATTAACAGTTCACAAAATTTTGCATATTCATATTGTATCTACATCTAAGAACCTAAAAAGCATAAAATCCAATTAAAAAATTCAATTTAAAAAAAAAAAAACATTACCTAGACTCATTCACCACCTTGGGTGACTTAGTCCGGTTGTACATTCTTCACTATAATTTTTGTCATTTTCAAATCATTTTCTGCATTTCTTGTTTATGTTGTTACATTTCTTTCACTGTTTCCAGATTTGTTTTTTTATTCAATTTCTTGCATTTAGTTTTCTTTCATTCCTTTGCATCATGGCTATGTGTTTTGATAAGCTTTGGATGTCATTAAAATCCTTAGTTGACATGTCAAGTTGTGTCTTTGGGACTGATCCTAATGACATTGAACTTCCACATGCTCCTTCAACTCCTCATGAATGTCCTCATGATGTTGACATCATTGGAGAAGATGATGACAACATGAATAATTTCCTAAATGAATGCCTTGACAACCTCAAAGCTAATGCATCCTTTTATTCATCCATGAAACAACTTGACCTTCCTACAGTACCACCTCCTAATATGTTTGGTTACTTACATCCTAAAAAAAACGAAGGAACTAAGTTCTCTCTACTAGTTGAACCTAGTTCTTCTAAACAAGCAACCCATCAACCATTTTATGATAATAAATTCACCAATACTCCAATCAACCTTGATGAAACCTATAGCAAAGGTTTTACTATTTTGGGAAAATAAGGATGTGACACAACTACTGAAAATGACATTCACCAATTCTTAGAGAAAAATCTAAAAGATGACAACACAACAGGGATAGGATATCAAGATCCCTCTCATAATAGCATGCCTCCTAGAGAATATTGGAGACTTTGTGATGATGGAATGTTGATCTTTGATTTTCCTCCCAATCTGAATTTCCTTCTTTCTCAAGATCAACCTTTACCTGATAAAAATGACAAGGATGATAGGATCAGCTTAGGTCCTCCTTCCATTAGAGAAAATGGTGAATCTAGAAAATGCAAAAGACCTTACAAGTTACAAAAAATCAAGTTTCCTCTTCATCCACCACCTGAATGTGAAAGGAAATTACAAATATTTTTTAAAAATGACTCATACTATTACCACCTATGAATAGGTTGGTGATATATTCTTAACATGCCAATGTTCCACATTGTGCATATCATCGTGTTCTTTGACATAGAAGTGATGAGTATTGTCAATTGAAAGAAATACTGAGCAAGTATCATTTTGCTGGCGATAATTGCTATCCAATAATTTTGTGGAAAATGATTTTGGTTACCCGATGGTTCTCTAACTCTTCTAGGTTTTTCACCTAGAAGGAAAGAAAATGGGCCCAAAATGCTAATGTCTACACTCAAGATTAATGTAAAATGGATGCAATGTATCTAAATGTAATTTCTAAATGCAACAAACTGAAAAGGAAATGATTTATTGATTCTAATAAAAGAATAGAATATTCGCAACTTAGGGGATGCAGTGCATTGCATCAGGCCACTAAGAGGAATGTAATATGATAAGATGGATCACGCTCATGAAAGACATCACACCCAACATCATCCACAAAGTGAAAAACACATGGCTGCACTAACAACTAGGAATAGAAAAATGAAAATTAATAATTCCAATGTATTACCTCTTGTTCTTAGTGCCCTAATGTATGACATACATTGGCATTATTCATTTGCATTTTTTTTTTCTTGGTTCTTAGTGCAACCTTGTTACTTTATACGATGTGTTTGTCACTTTTTGGATGACATTGGGTGTGATGTCTTTCATGAGTGTGATCTATCTTAGGATATTACATTCCTCTTAGTGGCTTGATGTGACACACTACATTGTGAATATTTTATTCTTTGATTGGCCCTCTTTTGGAGACATTAGACATACTATTCCCTAAGTTATAGACCTTGCATGAACTAAGAAAGACTCATTTGAACATCCTTTTGCATGTTTCATTTTGCATTTACATGGCCACCTTGCATGACACAGCTTGCATGCCTATGGTACTTTTTGACACCAAAATTTGACAAGGTAACAGTGTCTTATGGGAAACTCAGTTTATGGGGGACCTTTTGTGCTAAACTAAGTGACCTCCAGATTTTTAGAGAAGTCGACATCTTCTATAATGGGGTTTGGAAAGGGAAAAGGAAACAAATATAATAAAATAAAGTCTAACCTAAGGTGATGCGCCAAGACTTAATGATAGGCATGATAAATCATAGATCTAAGGGCCTAATTGGTATTTGTAGTGTTCCAGAAGAGTAGAAATTGAAGATTATAGCATAGACAATCTATTCATTGACATAAAATGACATTGCATACATTCCTACTGCTAAGAAGAGTCATTAGACATGATCTAGACCAGTAAACTTGCATTCAATATATATAGAAGTTCTCAAATGAAATGTCCAGACAATAAAAGCACAGTTTATAGTTTAATCAAATAGCATGAAAGAATAGAAAGGCCAAAAAAATAGCACAGTCTGAAAGTATTTTAAAATAAAAGTAAATAGTAATAAAGACCTGGCATCTTTTACTAAAACCAATGTTTCTTCAAAATTTTGGACCCCTTTCTCACAATAGAGAAAAGTATATATAGAAGAAAAAAATCCCACCACTTCAGAGAGCAGCAAAAAAAAAAATTTGCTATCCCCTGGCAATGATGCAGAAATAAGAATATTCCCCAAGCCGTTGCAACAAAAACAATTTGAAACCAAGCATCTGGTCATTCCAAGAACAAGTGCATCTTTTGCAAATGATGGTGGTGGTCCTGGAAAGGTTAATCAAATAAGTGTCGACATCCTGTGCAAATTATTATGACACGCAGTGGACAATTGCAGCATTTGGTTCACCTGGTTGATCACCTGAATACGGGATCCGCAATTAGGCATGTGGCAGCATTTTGTTGCCCATGTGAACCTTTATCTCTCGTCACTGAAGATTTGCGCCAATGCTACATGTGTTGAATGGGCAGAGCACTAACCGATAGTGGAGGGAATGATCATCATCCAGGCGCAAAAGATACGTGTGGCAACATTTCACTGCCCACAGTCATATTTCATCCTCATGCTGAAAGCCTTGCAAAGAGTAGACACGTAGCAAGAGTACACCATAGACAATAATTGTGGGGCCCACCAAACTCTTCAGGAGTGAGGGCTTTGTGGCACTCGAGTGGATCCCAATGAGGAAGAAAAAAGGAATGAAAAAAATGGCCCACAACCATGACATGTGGAAGTACGGCAGGGATTCCTGAGATGCGAAAGGAAGGGAAACCCTCAGGTTGTGCAGAGCAGACACGTGGAGGGGGAAATCAGACTTTTGATAAAAGGCTAAGTTGATTCCCTGTGATGCACGGGCTGATACATAGAGGAAAAAACATCTGGATGGAGCTCGTTAAATACTTATTAACAGTTCCATTCCATTTTTTCATGAGTTCTAAGCATACGAAGCTTTTCTTGTCTCATGAGGCACAAAACGACATTGTCTTTTGTGGTGCCTTATTAAAGTGATTAGGAGGTATAAATTTGAGATGGTTGAGCAGGAAGCCCATTCTGAGGCACGACTTTCCCCATAGCCACCTTTTGAGATTTCTCACCCCGTGCATAACCAGAAGATTTGTGGCCCCAGATTGAGTATGTTGTGGATTTCTCACCCTATGGACAACCAAAAGTTTTGTGGCCTTAGATTGAGTATGTTGTGGATTTCTCACCCCGTGGACAACTAGAAGTTTCATGGCCCCAAAGTGAGTATACTTGGGCCTTCTCACCTGGTGGAAAACCACGAGTTCCATCGCCCGAGAGTGAGTACACATTTATTGTTTCAACCAAATAGCCTAGATCTGATCCACAACGGGCTGGAAAAATGATTGCAGCTTTCTTTCATCCTTTTTCATCACTTTCATGTGTGTTCCTTTGTGCCTATGCTTATTTTACCATGGGATCGTGATCCTGGGGGCTTGATCATCCCTCTTGATTATTGTTGTCTCATCTTACACATATGTGTGCATTTGGATCCCTCTCGATGTGAATTTTGGGCTACTTTAGTGTGAGTTTGAAGTGAGTTCATTCTCTCACTAAAGTGGGTGCTTAATGTGTCACCAAAAAATGTATAGTTGACATTTTTATGCTCACTTGAGTATTTCTTATGGACATTGGCTTGATTTTTCCTAGATTTAATGTTGTAATGTGGCCAACACATACACATTAGGTCTTGGACCCTTGTGAATCATTAAGACTTCTAGGATGCCTTGTAAAAGTGTTGTGATGTGTTGTAACCCACTTTCACACTTTTTTAGGACCCTTTCATTATAATTCACTTAAAGGGTATGTGTAGGATTATGATGGGCCAAAAAGTGGCAATATGATGGGTATGTGGCTGACAACTTTTTTTAACCCAAATTTGATGAAACAAAAAGGGTTTTTAAAGGAGATTCTCACTTTCCACCAATATAAATTATGATTTACTTTGAATTTACTAAATAATTATTATTCATTTTCTATTTGAATTATGATTGAAGTCCTAATTGATAGGCTCATTGAAAACATCTATAGCCTTCAAATGGTATCACATTTTTTGAATTTGAAACATGTGTCACATTTTATGCTTTGCATAATATAGCATTAAAAAAAATTGAATTTCATGAAGTTTTGACCAAGTTAAGGTGGTCAGACATATGATTTTTATATTTTTTAAAATTTATAATAAAAAATTCATAATTAATTATTTACTTAAAAAAAATTTACAAAAAATATGCATCACATCATGACATGAGTACTCTACTTATATCTAAAATATTATAAAAATATTATCATTTTATTGTGGTTAGAGTGGTCAAACAAACACCTACTTCTTATTTTTTCCTTGAAATTTAAGTGCTACTGCATTGAAATTTCAAGTTTTCACCAAATAGATTTTTTTTTTAAATAATCCTAGTAGTTTAGAAACTACATTTAATTTGCTACAAATTCTATTCTTACATTTTTTTGAAATAATATAGATAACTTATGCAAATTTTTACATCAAGTTTCCTAACTCTGATTTTTTTGAATTTTTTGCCACTCAAGGGCCTATTTTTTCCATGATGATCCTGCACATACCCTAAATATCTCCTTTCTATCACTTACCAAGTCTTATTTCAAAGTGTTGTAAATATTTGTAACAAACTCTTATTCTTTTCTAGACTTGTCATCACTAATTACTAAACCCTTTCTCATGTTTAACGATCCCTTAATGCACTTTTCGGTCATACTTAAGTGTATTTTTGAGGATATTCTTGTTAAACACCATTTAATGCACTTTAATCTCTAAAACACAGTGAAATTTCCCTGTGGGACCAAGTAGCCGCCTGGGGCGACTTAGTCCCACTAGGCACAAAAATTAAAATAATTTTAATTTCTTGGTGGGATTTTATTCTCTTACCCATGAGGTCAGCCTATGATGTGTTATTTTTGGGAATTAATGGAAAATAAAGTATAAATAAGGGGTTTTATCCTCATTTTTTATCTCCTAATCTCCTAATAACTGATTCATTTACTCAAGCAATTCATCCATTCACTTAATCATTCTCAAGCATTCAAGCACTCTAAGCATAATCAAGTCATCCATTGGAGCACTACATTGCATTTATTCAGATTTCTATATCAAGGGTTTGGTGAGTTCTTGACATTGCATATTTTTTATTCAACATTCTCTTCTCATTTCATTTCATTTCATAGGGTTTGATTACCAAATTAGGGTTTGACCAAGGCAAACCCCTATAATCTAACACTTAAGCCTGTTTCCCTCTTTGCATGTGTGTTTGTAGACTTTTTATGAAAATTTGTGAAAGAGTTTGGTGTCAAAAAGTGGTCAACAATCCATCAAAGTCAACATTACCCTAATTGAAGCTTGGAGATCTCTTTTAGCCCATTTTTTGTAGAATCAGGATCAGACACCTGTCAGAAAAGTAGGTGTAGACCGGAAGCTATAGAATCATATTTCAAAATTCCACAAATCTCCAAGTGGACTAAGTTTCCATTTGTGATGAATTAGTCCCACTACTAGGCCTGAAATTTGATTTTCACATTTTTGGACACCCATTTGGCAGATTCTTGTTCTTACAGATTTTCTCTAAAATTGGACTAAGTTTCCCAACCTTGTGTAAGTGTCCTAGTCAACATTTCCAGTCAATTCTATAGGGTTTTAGAGCCTCTCTGCCTTAGATTCTAGATTCCAGGTGCACCTCTCAAGTTCTATTTAATTATTTCATCATTTACTTGCATTCTTAGGTGTTTTTGCATACATCACTATGTTTTCCAGCACTTTGCATTTCTTAGGATTAGCATATATAAATATTTTCCTTTTCACTTTTTTGCATTTAGATACATTTCATCCCTTTTCAATTATTTGTGAGTGTAGAAATTAGGATTTTAGGCCCATTTTCTCTCTTTCTCTAGGTGAAAAACCTAGAAGAGTTAGAGAACCCTTGAGTAACCAAAATTATTGTCCACATTTTAGTGAACCTGACTTTTGAACATATTTGCTTATGATTTCAACATCCTATGTCTAATTTGCATTAGCATTGCATTAGGTGTTGCATTGTTTAAATTGCATCCTAGGGTTTTAAAAATTGCATTAGTGTTCAAAGCTCATATAACTTGTATTTTTGCATTTTATTTCATTGAAAACAACAAAAATTCTGAATTTTCATCCTGTAGCTGCATCTGTGCATTTGAAAACCATAAAATTGCATTCAATTTTTTTGAAAAGTCACAAAAAATCATCACTAGGACTAATTCGCCACATTGGGCGACTTAGTCCTTCTGCACATTTTGCAGTGTAATTTGTGGTATTTTCTGGGCATTTTCTGCATTTCTATTTTTTGTTATTGTCTTCTCTCATATTTCTAGATTTGTTGTTTCTTGCATTTAATTTTCTTTCATCATGGATTTTTGCTTTAATAAGTTTTGGATATCATTAAAATCTTTAGTGGACATGTCAAATTGTTCCTTTGGAACTGATCCTAGTGACCTTGAGCTGCCTCATGCTCCTTCAACTCCTCATGAATTTCCTCCTCATGTTGTTGAAATAATTGGAGAAGAAAATGATATCATGAATAAGTTCTTAAATGAATTCCTTGAAAACCTTGAAGCTAATGCATCCTTTTATCCATCCATGAAATAATCAAACCTTCCTACCATCTCACCTCCTGATACATTTGGATGCCTACATCCTGAAACAAATGACATTCCTAAGTTCCTCCAACAAGTGGACCTAGTTCCTCTAACCAAGCAACTCCTCAAGCATTCTATGATAAAAAAATTTACAACACACCAATCAACCTTGAAGAAACATATGGAAAATGTTTTACCATCTTAAGAAAACAAGATTGTGACTCAACAAATGAACATGACATCCATCAAATTTTAGAACAATGGCCAATAGATGAAAACACAACAAGGTTAGGGTATTAAAATCCTCCTCATGATAGCAAGCCTCCTATAGAATGTTCAAGACTTCACATTATGATGGCATGGTGATCTTTGGTTCCCCTATCGATTTGAATGTTCTCCTTCCTCATGAACAACCCTTACATGATACCAATGCCAAGGATTATAGGATTCCCACGGGTCCTCTTCCTCCTTCAATCCATGAAAATGGTGAATCTAGTAAATGAAAATGACCTTATAAGTTGAAAAAACTAAAGTTTCCTCTCCATCCACCACCTGAATGTGAAAGGAAATTGAAAATCCTCCTAAATAATGAACTCATCTTATTACCACCTATTAATAGGTTAGTAATCTACCCTAAGGATTCTAACATTCCACATTGTGTTTATCATCGTGTTCTTGGACATAGAAGTGATGAGTGTTGCCAATTGAATGAAATAATCAGCAAGTATCTTTTTTATGGTGATAATTGCTATCCAATAAATCCTTAAGACATTACAAATTCCCCTCATCATGTAAAAGTTGTAGAATATTCTCTTCTCACTATTACATGATCTTTCCCCTCAGCTATCTTGGTTCATTCTTGCCTTGCACTCAGTGGGGAAAAGAAGTTGTTAGCCTTGTCCTAGTGATGCATTTTTCCTTGTCCCCTAGCTATGTTTTTCACCTTCCACTTATCTTGACTGATATTGCGAGATGGATGACTCATTTGATGGTTGAGTTGCATATGCATTACTAGTATTTTTCTTTTCCTTTATATTTGTGTATCATGATATCCCGTAATGTGTCATTCTTCTATTTGTACCTTCATTCTTCTCTATGTCATACATTTGTTTTTTCTTTCACTTTTTTTTTTGTGTTTTTCCTTTTGGGGATGACGCAAAGCATTGGGACTCCCTATGTGTCTTCCATGTTGACTCAAACAATCCTTTTATTTTATTTTTCACTTTCATTTTTGGTTTTTCTTTTGGGGATGCCACAAAGCATAGAGACATCGTATGTCTCTTCCATGTTGACCCAAAAGGTCCTTTTCCTTTATTATTTTGCTTGTGTTTTTCCTTTTGGGGATGATGCAAGGAATTGAGACCGCAATGTCTCTTTCATGTTGACCCAAAAGATTTTTCCTTTTCTTTTCACTTTTGTTTTCCTTTTGGGGATAATGCAAAGTGTCGAGACAATAATGTCTTTTCCATGTTGAC
Organism: Sequoia sempervirens; assembly: GCA_007258455.2. Taxonomy (NCBI): domain Eukaryota; kingdom Viridiplantae; phylum Streptophyta; class Pinopsida; order Cupressales; family Cupressaceae; genus Sequoia; species Sequoia sempervirens. The sequence goes on from VDFB02270651.1 coordinate 153,396,476, forward strand.
CCAAAACTTATTTTATTTTTCTTTTATTTCCGCTCTCTTTGTGTCATTCTTTGAGTTCTATGTATTTGGGGATTCATGAAATTTTTGGTCTCTTTCATAAAATATTGCAGCAAAGAACATACTGAACCCAAATCCATAGATCCCTTATGTGTTCGGTGTGTTCCTTTTTGGGGGGAACCCCTCTTTCTTTTGTTCCTTTTCCTTCACGTGATGTAGCCTTACTTGAAAATGTATGACTTGGCATAGGGGCTTTCCAAGTTGGCTCTCATGTCTTGTTTCTTTTTCCATTTTTCATTCGCTAGTTTATAGTAATTTCTCATAGAATGATGTGTAGAAATTCCTTTAAAGTGGGGGCATAAATTGGCATTTTTCTTTTCCTAGTCCTCTTTTGGAGACATTAGACACAATTTTCCCTAAGTTATAGACCTCCCATGAACTAAGCAAGACTCATTTGAACATCCTTTTGCATGTTGCATTTTGCATTTACATCGCCAGCTTGCATAACAAAGTTTTCATGCCTATGGTGCCATTGCATTTGTTCATGAGTTCTAAGCATACAAAGCTTTGCTTGTCTCATGAATCACAAAATGACATTGTCTTTTGTGGCACCTTATTAATGTTATCAGGAGGTATAACTTTGGTATGGTTGAGAAGGAAGCCCATTCCAAGGCACGACTTTCCCCATAGCCCCCTTTTGGGATTTCTCACCCCGTGGACAACCAAAAGTTATGTGGCCCCGGAGTGAATATGTTGTGGATTTCTTACCCCATGGACAACTAGAAGTTTTGTAGTCCCAAAGTGAGTATGTTGTGGATTTCTCACCTCATCGACAACTAGAATTTTTGTGGCCCTAGAGTGAGTATACTTGGGCCTTCTCACCCGACGAACAACAATGAGTTCCATTTCCCCAGAGTGAGTACACATTTCTTGTTTCAAACAAATATCCTCAATCTGATCTACAATAGGCTAGAAAATGATCGAAGGTTTATTTCATCCTTTTCATCGCTTTCATGTGTGTTTCTTTGTGCCTATGTTTGGTTTGCCATGGGATTGTGATCCTGGGGGCTTGATCATCCCTCTTGATTACTGTTTTCTCATTTTACTAGTATGTTTCTATTTGGATCCCTCTTGATATGCATGTTCAGCTACTTTAGTGTGAGTTTGAAGCGAGTTCATCCTATCACTAAAGTGGGGGCTTAATGTGTCACCAAAAAAAGTATAGTTGACATTTTTATGTTCACTTGAGTCTTTCTTATGGACTTGGGCTTGTTTTTTCCTAGATTTAATGTTATAATGTGGCCAACACATTCACATTAGGTCTTAGACCCTTTTCAATCATTAAAACTTCTAGGATGTCTTGTAAAAGTGTTGTGAATTGTTGTAAACCAATTTCACACTTTTCTAGGACCCTTTCATTATAATTCACTTAAATATCTCATTTTTTATATCTTACCAAGCCTTATTTCAAAGTTTTGTAAAGAGTTATAACAAACTCCCACTCTTTTCTAGACTTTTCATCACTAATTCAACCCTTTCTCATGTTTAAACGACCCCTTAATCCACTTTTTGGTCATACTTAAGTGTATTTTTTAGGATATTCCCATTAAAAAACATTTAATGCACTTTAATCTCCAAAACCTAGTGAAATTTCCCTAGTGGGACCAAGTTGCCACTTGGGGTGACTTAGTCCCACTAGGCACAAAAAACAAAATAATTTTAATTTCTTGGCGGGATTTTATTCTCTTACCGTTGAGGCCAGCCTGTGATGTGTTATTTTTGAGAAATAAAGGAAAATCAAGTATAAATAAGGGTTTTTCTCCTAATTTTTTATCTCCTAATCTACTAATAACTAATTCATTCACTCAAGCAATTCATCCATTCACTTAATCATTCTCAAGCATTCAAGAACTCTAAGCATAATCAGGTCATCCATTGGAGCACTACATTGCATATCTTCATATTTCTACATCAAGGTTTTGGTGAGTTCTTGAAATTGCATGTTGTTTATTCATCATTCTCTTCTTATTTCCTGTCATTTCAGAGGGTTTGATTACCAAATGGGGGTTTGACCAAGGAAAACCCCTATACTCTAACCCTTAACTCTATTTCCCTCTTTGCATGTATGTTTACAAACTTTGTATGTAGATTTTTCAAAGAGTTTGGTGTAAAAAAGTGGTCAACAATCCATCAAAGTCAACATTACCCTAATTGAAGCTTGGAGACCTCTTTCAGCCCATTTTCTGTAGAATCAGGATCAGACACTTGTCAAAAAAGCAAGTGCAGACTGAAAGCTACAAAACCCTTTTCTAAAATTCTAGAAATCTCCAGGTGGTCTAAGTCACCATCTGTGGTGAATTAGTCCTACTTCCAGGCCTGAAAATTGATTTTCACATTTCTGGACACCCATTTGGCATATTCTTATTCTAGTAGATTTTCTTTGAAACTCGACTAAGTTGCCTAGCTTGGTGTAAGTGTCCCATTCAACATTTCCACTTAATTCTATAGGATTCCAAAGCCTCTTTGCATCAAATTCTAGATTTTAGGTGCATCTCTCAAGTTTTGTTTAATTATTTCATCATTTACTTGCATTCTTAGGTGTTTTTGCATACATCATTGTGTTTTCAAGCACTTTGTATTTCTTAGGATTAGCATCAATAAATAATTTCCTTTTTAGTTTTTTTCATTTAGATACACTACATCTCTTTTACATTAATATTGAGTGTAGACATTAGTATTTTGGGCCCATTTTCTCTGCTTCTAGGTGAAAAACCTAAAAGAGTTAGAGAACCCTTGCGTAACCAAAATCATTGTCCATAAATTCCATAAACCACCCTTCAACTCTTTTTCATCTAATAGTTGTAGAATGTTACATTTTTTCCTATTACATGACCTTCCCCATCACCTACCTCGGCTCATTCTTGTCTTGCACTCAGTGGTGGCAATAGGTTATTAGCCTTGTCCAAGTAATGCATTTGCCATTGTCTATTAGCTATGTTATTCACCTTCCACTTATACTGACTAAGATTGGGAGGCAGATCACCTACTCGATGGTTTACTCGCATTTTCCTTACTAGTCTTTTACATTTTCTTTTTCTTTTTTTCTTTTGTGTGTGTAATGTGATCCCCCAAGATGTTCCATTTGATGTTCTCTCTTTGTTCCATTTCTCTATTTGTACCTTCATTCTTCTCTATGTTGTACATCACTTTTTCCTTTTTCTTTTTTGTATTTTTCTTGTGTTTTCCTTTTTGGGATGACGCAAGGCATCAAGACATTCATGTCTCTTTCAGGTTGACCGAAAAGGACTTTTGTTTTCCTTTTCCTTTTTCTTTTTCTTTTGTTTTCCTTTTGGGGATGACACAAGGCATTGAGACACCCCATGTCTCTCTCATATTGACCCCAAAGCTTTTCCAATTTCTTTCACCTTTTATTTTTCATTTGGCTTGTTTTTTCCTTTTGGGGATGAGGCAAAGTGTCGAGACACCCTATGTCTCTTCCATGTTGACCCAAAAGGTTCTTTCTATTTTTTCACTCTCTTTGTCTCATTCTTATATTTCTATGTATTTGGGGGATGATGACAATTCTGAGCTCTCTAAATAACATTGCAGCAAAGAACATACTGACCCCAAATCCATAGATCCCTTATTTGTTTGGTGTTTTCTTTTTGGGGGCAACCCCTTTCTTTTCCTTTCCTTCACATGACACATCCTTACTCAAAAACATGTGACTTGGCATATGGCTTTCCAAGTTGGCTCTCATGTCTTAATTCTTGTTTGCATTTTTCATTTGCTACTTTAAAGTAATTGCTCACATAATAGTGTGTAGCAATTCCTTTAAAGTGGGGGCATACATTGGCATTATTCTTAAATTGTATTTTTCCTTTTTCTTAGTTCTTAGTGTAGCCTTCTTACTTCATACGATGCATTTGTTTCTTTGTAGATGGGATTGGGTATGATGTCCTTCATGAGCATGATCTATCTTAGCATATTACATTCCGCTTAGTGGCTTGATGCAACACACTACATCCCCTAAGTTGTGAATTCTCTATTCTTTGATTGGTCCTCTCTTGGAGACATTAGACACAATGTTCCATAAGTTAAAGACCTCACATGAACTAAGAAAGAGGGTATGTGCAGGATCATGATGGGCCAAAAAGTGGCAATATGATGGGTATTTGTAGGGTATGTGGCTGATGACTTTTTTTTTACCCAAAATTGATAAAATGAAAAGGGTTTTTAAAGGAGATTCTCAGCTTTCCAGCAATATAAATTATGCTTTACTTTGAATCTAATAAATAATTATTTTTCATTTTCTATTTGAATTATGACTAAAGTGTTGATTGATAGGCTAATTGAAAAACATCTATAGCTTTCAAATAGTATCACATTTTTTTAATCCAAAACATGCATCGCATTCTATGCTTCACATACTATAGGATTTAAAAAAGAAAAATTGAATTTCATGAAGTTTTGACCAAGTTGAGTTGGTCAGACATACAATTTTTTGTATTTTTTAAAAGTTGTACTAAAAAATTCATAATTAATTATTTACTTGGAAAAAAATTGCAAAAGAATATGCATCACATTCGGACATGAGTCCTCTACTTATGTCTAAAATATTATAAAAAAATATTATCATTTTATTGTGGTTAGGGTGGTCAGACAGACACCTACTTCTTATTTTTTCCCTAAAATTTAAGTACTACTACATTGAAATTTCAAATTTTCACCAAATAGATTTTAAAAATAAAAAATAAACCTAGTAGTTTAGAAACTAAATTAAATTTGCTACATATTCTATTCTTACATATTTTTGAAATAATATATATAACTTATTCAAATTTTTATGTCAAGTTGCCTAGCTCTGATTTTTTTGAATTTTTTGCCACTTAAGGGCTTGTTTTTTCCATGATGATCCTGCACATACCCAAGACTCCTTTAAACATTCTTTACTCTTTGATTGGTCCTCTCTTGTCTTGTGAAGCTTGAAAAGTCATTTTATTTTATGGAACCTTATTAAAATTATCAGGAGTTATAAGTTTGGTATGGTTGAGTGGGAATCCCATTCTAAGGCATGACTTTCCCCATAGCCACCTGCATGCGTGTGAGTGCATACCAGCCATGATTGTATGTTTCTCACCTTTTAGGCCTTCTCACCCAGTGGAAAACCATGATTTCCATCACCTTAGAGTGAGTATACATTTCTTTTTTTGGACAAACAACCTAGATCTGATCCACATCATATTAGACAAATTATCAAAACTTGATCTGATTCATTCATTCTTTCATTCATTTGTCTCTCTTTCATCTTTGGAATTGTGTGCTTATTCCTTGTCCCTTTGCACTTATTCTTTTGGGTCTACTTTAATGTGAGTTTGAAATAGGTTCATCCTCTCACTAAAGCGGGGCTAAATGTGGACATTCAAAAAGTAACCCTTCTACATTTTCTTCCTATTTAGGCCTTTGTTGTGATTTTTTCTGGATTTTTCCTTGATTTAATGTTGTAATGTGGTCAACACATTCACATTAGGTTCTGAGTCCTTGTGAATCATTAAGAACTTTATGATGCCTTGTAAAAGTGTTGTGAAGTGTTGTTTGATTTAATGTTGTAATGTGGTCAACACATTCACATTAGGTTCTGGGTCCTTGTGAATCATTAAGAACTTTATGATGCCTTGTAAAAGTGTTGTGAAGTGTTGTAAGACATTTTGACACTTTTCTAGGATCTTATTAATAAAATTCACCTAAACAGTTACCTCTTTTTGTCACTTACCAAGCATTACTTCAAAGTATCGTAAAGTGTTGTAACAAAATTTCATGCTTTTGTAGGCTTTTCATCAATAATTTGACCCTTTCTTATGTTTAAATGGTCCCTTAATGCACTTACAGCCCTACTTAAGTTTGTTTCAGAGAATAGTCCTGTTAAACATAATTTAATACATTTTAATTCCCAACACCAATTTAAATTTCCCTAGTGGGACCAAGTCCCCACTAGGGTGATTTAGTCCCACTTGGCTCAAAAATCAAAATTATTTCAAAATTCTGGTGGGATATTATTTTCTAAACCTTGAGGTCGGCCTATGATGTGGTATGTTCAGGAAATTTTGTATAATCATGTATAGATATAGTTTTTTCCTCTCATTTTCACCCTCATCCATTCATTCACTCACTAATTCATTCACTTAATCATTCAAGCAATCACTTGGATGTTATCAAGCATACATTCGTTGGAGCTTCTACTTGCATATCTTCATATTTCTACTTCAAGGGTTTGGTGAGTTGTAGAATTACATTTTTTTCATTCATCATTCTTTTTTCATTTCATTTCATTTTCAAGGTTTTAATTACCAAACTGGGGTTTGAGGAAGACAAACCCCTATTCACTAACCCTTAAACCTTTTTCCCTCTTTGCATGTGTCTTATGCAAGTTTTGTATGCAGATTTTTCAAAGAGCAAGGTGTTAAAAGGTGTCAATAATTCATCAAAGTCATTCAAAGTCAACAAAACCCTAAAAGAAGCTTTGAAATCACCTATAGGCCAAATTCTACATATTCGGATCCAAAAATTTGTTAGGAGTAGAAGTGTAGACTAAGAGCAACATATTGCATCTTCGAAATTCCTGAAAGCTAAAGGTGGACTAAGTCGCTATCAATGGACAATTAATCCCACTACCAGGCTTGAAAAGTGATTTCTGTAGTTGTGGATACCCTTTTGGCTGAAACCTATTCTGACAAAATTTCCCTGAAATAGGACAAAGTCACCCGGCTTGGCATAAGTGCCGCAGTTGGCTAGAAAAATAGATTTTTCTAGAATTTCAGAGACATTTGCAGTCTTCATCCCAATTTTTTTCATTTTATAGGTGCACTCTTTCTATTTGACTTCTTTATCTTGTTCCATATTGCATTCCATCTATACTCTTGCATATCACATTGTGTTTCCAAAAATTTTGCATTTTATTAGTTTTGCATTAATAATCAATATCTTTCATTAGTTTATTGAATTTAGGACATTACATTTAGGAATATTTCATTCATATTTGCATTAGTCTTGAGCGAGCATATTGCAATTTTTGGCATACCTCTCTCCTTTTAGGTGAAAAAACCTAGAAGTATTAGAGAGCCTTGTGGTGCCAAAATATTTATCCACACCATCAAAGACAAGAAAAAGGAAAATGAAAAAGCAAAAGGGAAAACTACAATGGATGAAGCTTTGGCTAGACATCCAATGCGATGGAACAGTTCTAAACTATTTGTCGAAAAAAGGTTTACAAGTGGATTGTGTTGTCCACTATGCAAACAAAACACACACTTACGATGGCTAGTGGGAGCTAGGTGTCCACTAGGTGAGCCCCAAGGGACCATATTAAAGAAATACCTCCATGAATTTAATAATGTACAAAAACAAATGCTCACATGGGCTAGTGAAGCTAGGTGTTCCCTAGGGGAGCCCCAGGGGACCATATTAAAGTCATACCTCCATGAATTTAATAAGGTATAGAAATACATGCTCACTAGGGCTAGTGAAGCTAGGTGTTCACTAGGTGAGCCCTAGGGGACCATATTAAAGCCATACCTCCATGACTTTAATAAGGTACAAAATGAAATGAGAAAGAGGGATGCTTAAAGGTATTTTTCTTAGTTCATGCGAGGTCTTACTCTTAGGGGACATCATTCCTAATGTCTCAAGAGAGGGCTGATCAAAGGATAAAAGATTCACCACTTAAGGGATACAACGCATTGCATCAACACTAAGGGGAATATAATATGTTGATATAGATCACACTCTTGAAGGACATTACTCTCAATGTCATGAAAAAGAGGAAATAACATCATGTAAAATAAGAAAATAACATCAAAGAACATGAAAAGGGAAAATAAATAATGCAAATGAAATCATGGAAAAATAATAATAATGTATGCCCCCACTTTAAAGAAATTTCAAACATTGTGTTGCGAGGAATTACTTTAAAGTAGTGAATGAAAATGAAAATAATAAGAAAGACATGAGAACCAACTTGGAAATTCCTATGCAAAGTCATATGTTTCCAAGTAAAACTATGTCATGCGAGAGAAAAGGAAAATAAAGTGGTTTCCCCCAAAATGAAAACACCAAACACATAAGGGATCTATAGATTTGGGGTCAGTAAATGTTCTTTGCTACAATGATTTTATTTTTAGAAAGCTTAGAAGTGTCATCATTTCCCAAATACATACAACTGGAAGAATATCACAAAAAGAGCAAAAAAAAGAAAAAGGAGCCTTTTGGGTTAACATGGAAGAGACATAGGGTGTCTCGACACCTTGCATCATACACAAAAGGAAAACACGAGACAAATGAAAAGGAAAATGAAAGGAAAAGAAAAGATAATGAAAAAGATTTTGGGTCAACACATGAAGGAGACATGAATGTCTCAATGCCTTGCATCATGCCCAAAAGGAAAACACAAGAAATAAAAAATGAAAGGAAAAGAGAAAAGATCAATCAAAAGGAAAAAGTATACAAAATATAGAGGAATGAAGGTACAAATAGAGGAATGCACATAGAGAGAGAAACATCAAATATAACATAACAAGGGATCACATTACACACATGCTATCAAAAAGCGAAAAGAAAGAAAAAAAAGAAAGAAAAAATAAAAATAAAAATAAAAGATAATTTAAGTCTAGTAAAGCACATGGGATTCAACCATCCAGTAGGTCATCTGCATCCCAGTCTTGTTTAGTATTTGTAGAATGCAGATCACTTGTGAGAGGGACAACATCAAATGTTGTACCAGGAGAATGACTAGGTTCAACACATGGTGAATCGCTTGGTTTAGGAGGATCACCATGGTTGTTATCGTTTAAGCTCATAGAAGGGGAAAATAACAAATTAGACTCATTATGCAATTCCTCATCATCATCCAAGTTAACCACAACAAGAAGACGAATGATAATATCCATAGAGGTTGTTGGTCCTTGTTTTTGTGAAGATATAACTTTTGTTGGTAAAAGAGGATGGTCATCGTTTATTACTTTTGTCAAGTTCAAATTTTAATTTTCAATGTTGTTATCATTAGTCATGTTTTGGGTAATAGCACGATGCGTATTCCTACACTCTCTAGCATTACGGTTTCTTTTGTTTCAGTTTTCAAGTTGTGTCTATGTAGGAATGGGTTTGTCAACCATAGGTTCCTTTTCTTCTTCTGAAGGAAGAATGGAAAAAACCATAGGAGGTTTTTCATCCACTTTCTATTTGGCTTTGTAAATTTGTTTAGGAGGCGGATTAGGACTTGTTTGGTTTTCTCTAGGTCTTTTGTAGGAGATAGGAAAGGGATTGTTCATGGATGGGTCTTGGTTTGTTGGAAGGGTTTTGGACTCAACATTGTTTTCTTTAGGTTGTGGAAGTTCAAGCAATGGTGGAGGTTCGATCATGGGTGGAGGAAAGTTTTCAAGAGATAGTTCAAATGGCTATCCATTCTTCTTTTAACTTTTGGAAGGATAGGAAAAAGAAGTCATTGTGAGGTCTTATAGGTTCCATAGGTTCAGGAAAAAAATAATCTAAGGAAAATTTTCCACGGGTAGATGGGGGTCTAAAGCCACTATGGTTCACTATGAATATTTCATTTTCTATTGGAAAATTTAAGGACTTCTGGACAATGGATGGGATTGCATTCATGGAGTGAAGCCAGTTGTAGCTTAACTTTACATGAAATTGGTCTGAATTAGATATGATAGAGAATGATACATTTGATTTCTTTTGTCCTACTTGTAAAGGGATTGTGATCGAGCCCATCATAGCACGAGCAAAACTATCATTCATTTTAATCCATGATTTTGGTTTATCATATCTATCTCGAGTAAGTTCATGCACATATAAAATTTATTTTTTGATCAGATTCTCTACATAGACAAGATCAATTAAAATCCCAGGAGTGGGCTTGTTATTGATTCTGTCAGCTATGTAAAGAGGACCATCAAGTGCATGTTTGATTGTTTCTTCTAAGGAGAAAGTAATGTCAATGGTTTGTTGTTTATGTGGCTCAATGTCAACCACTCCTATCATTGTGTCAATAGGACTCTGTTCATTAGCATCAATAGGATTCTATTCATCATCATGGGTAATCCCACAAAGTTGGTTTATAGTTTCTGGGAGATTCTGATTTTTTCTGAAATCACATATTCTTAGAAAATATAATAATTTAAGCCTTTAAAAGTTCCATTTAAAGCATTCCAATTGAAGAGGGTTTCATCAAACTACCTTAGATCAAACCCCTTTGGATAGAACCTTGCTAGTTTTAAACCATACCTATAACGCAATCTCCTTTACACCTATCAAAATGCTAATAAAAAACCACTTTTGATTTATCTTTTGGGGGATCAAATGAATTCATTTAAAATTTATTTTTTTAAAGTATGTAGTCCTTATTATAAGCTTCCCAAAAAGTATAATTTTAAATAAATTTAATTTAATTATTATATTTATTTTTTATTTCTTGTGAATGTAGGTTTTTCACCAAAAATAAAGCTCTTTGTTCTACACATGTGGAAAAAAGGAAGATTATCCAAAAACAATTGAAAAATTAGAGTGCACCAAATATTGAAGTCCTTGATCCAACAAAAAAAAAAGAATTTCGATACATACAAAAAAATTTCTGTTACACAGTCTTCCTATATCTGAATTGTAATTGGTTTGACTTCAAAACTTGATTAAGGAAAAAATATTCAATCAAACACTATGAAATCAATCAGAAGCACTAGATATCATAGTTACAAATCTAAATTCAGAAAAATAAGAATTTTTTCCTTCATGGAAAAAAATTTATGTGTTATACAGTGAGTGTCACTCCTTAAAAATGGTGTTTACTGAAAAGACTAGTTTTTGAAGGAGATGGAAAAAAAGGTACAATCTGATTCACTAGTTTTTCAAGGATCGAGGAAAAATTTTAGCTGAAAGTTTTTCTTCAAGGATAAAGTCACTACACAAAGCAATAAAGGCATTAACATGATTAGTAGGATCTCCCTTTCCTCCATATTTCTCAAATCTAGGGATCTCTATACCTTGTGGCACTAGAGTACTCAATATCTCCAAGGATAGTGGGTTACTTTTGACATAGTATGATGGTTGGCCATTTTTATTTTTATTTATGGTGGAAACTTGGTGTTGAATGGATGAAATACTTTGTAAGAGATGGTTAATGATAGGATCATTTCTTGTGGTGGGTGATGGAGATTAATATGGTGGTGGTATGTATGTATTGTAAGGACTAATGAATGAATTGCTTATGGTAGGAGATAGAAGATTAAATTCCACACATGTATAAGGGCACTAGTGGAAATGTTCGAGGTAGGAAGGATGCTACTAGTTTTTTGGAGTGTTGTGATCATTTGAGGAGTGGTAAAGGGGGGAATTGAGGTTATGATTGAAGAGGGGAGAATTTGACTTCCTCCTTGGCTTTTCATATTGTTTGAAGCTTGAGTACCATTGGTGGTGGAAGGAAGATGTTTTCCAAAGATTTGAGCTAGGTTACACACAACTTACAGTCCCTCATCACTTTCCATCATGCAGTGAAGGTTTTCTCTGGAAGGTATAATAGTGTTTGAAATGTTTTCAGTGCTTACACTATCTTTTAAATGAGCTAAGTCTTCATGCATTTTTATTATGTTTTCTTGAGGAATATGATCAACCATTGTTTGGACACTCGACACAACACTTGTAGGTAAGGTAGGAATAGAAAAAGAGGTGTCAAAGGTATGGTCGGTAGCTAGTGAAATAATTCCAACACCAAAAGTAAGAGAGCTTGATAACCCAATATTGACAATGAGTGTCTTATTGCGAGATACCATGAGTCTCACAGTTGGTCTAACCATAATATTAGCAGTAGGAAAACAAGTAATATAGCTCATACAAGGGATAAACCACATAAATTTCAATAAACACATTATCCTATGCTTTCAATTACACTTGAAATGAAATAAATTGGAATAACAACAATTCTAAAAACTGAAACAGAAAACATGAGGCAACCCATAGAAACACAAAAGAGCAATTTTAGATCCTGAAAACTAGACAATCAAATTCAACATGGACTAAGATGCTAGGAAGGGTGTCCTGGTCCTCCTGGTGATATTTTGAAGTTCTAGAGGCTGAAACAAACATCAAACAACAAAGAGAGACTTTTGAGGCAAAAATATTTAGAAGGACTAAGACACCAAGAAGGGTGTTTTAGTCCTAGAAGAAGTTTTTTGTAGAAAAAAGTGAATTATGGAATGTCAACAGTGTTTATAGATTTCCTATGCAAGATACTGATGCTCATAAATAAAAAATATGCAAATAAGTGCAAGAAAAAGTAACTAGGAACAAGTAATTGAATGCAATATGGAATGCATTTTTTTCAATTTTGAACGCAATAAGAATGTTTCAAAATGCAATGAAGATGAAGAAAAAAAATGCACTTTTCAATTTTTCAATGAAATGAAATGATGCAAGAAAGTAAAAGTGAAACCTATATACACTTTCACTAATGCAAATATAGGAAACCCTAAATGCAATTTCACTAATGCAAAATGGAATAAACCCTAGATGCACTTTCACTAATGCAAGATGCAATGCAAGTTGCAATGCAAGAATGAATGCAATCTAGATCTAAGGACTTTAATGGAATCCAAATTAGAAATGAAATAAATGCTCAAAATTTAGGTTCACCAAAATGATGAATGGAAACAATGGGTACCTAATGGTATCACACTTTTCCACCAATAATTCACTAATGTCATAAGAGTCCCAATTGGATTGACTAATAACCTCTCAAGGTGAGTCAATTTCACAATTAGGAAGGTCTTAGGAGAGGTTTCTTTAGGTTCTAAGGGTTTCACCACCAAGCAAATGCTTGGAAAAGAGGATGTTTGAAAATATAGTATGATATGCAAAATGATCTAAAACAAGAAATGTAGGCTTAATTAGAGATGCAAATGATGAAATTATGCAATAGGGAGATAGTATGTGTGTACCTGGGAAGCCTGGAGATGGTGTGAGGATTCTGGAAATGTGTAGAAGCTGTTAAAATATGTTATGGAGGACTAAGACACCCATAATGGCGTATTAGTCCCGCTACTATTTTTTGGGGCGAATACAAAGTCTTCGGATCTCAAAACTAGATCTCAAAAAATATCTAAAAAATAGGCATGGGAGGACTAATATGCCCAAGATGGCATACTAGTCATGTTCTAAATTTATGCAAACTACGATGATCCTGAGCTCTATTCCCATCTCAAGTTCTGAAACTTCTGAATGTGGCTTGTAGGTGAGTTTATATGAAGATGACAACTTTGTGATGCAACTTTGAAACTTTTTTAACTTTGCACTCTAAGTGATCTTCAAGTCTACAACCTAGATCTGCAATAAAAAAACACACAAGAGGGAAAAACTTGTTGATTGTTAGTGAATGGAGGTTTTCCTTGGTCAAACCCCTTGTTGGTAATTAAACCTTGAAATGAAATAGAAATATTGAAAGAAATGGATTGAACAACATGCAATGCTACAACCCACCAAACCTTTATAAAGTGTACAAAATTTTGTGCAATGACTACAATGGATATGGATCTTGAATGCTTGAAAGATAGGAACTGAAATACTTGCTTGAATCGAAACCCTACATTAGAAATTTTAGCACAACAACACACATGATGCAAGAAAACTCTTTGATATGATCCTTGAATATGAAAATGGCTCCAAATTCTTGAAGAATCTTCTCTTGAATGCTCTTGTGAACTCAATTATGCTATGATAAGAGATCTCACGAAAGACTTGGGTTGAAATGAATGAAGGAACCTTGTATTTATACTTATCTATGCTTAATATCCTGAAATTATATCACACCAAGCCAACATATGAGTTCATTAAATAAAGGAGGCTAAATCCCACTAGAATTTGAAATTAAATACTAAAAATGATTCAAGGAGGACTAAGATGCCCTAGGTGGCATCTTAGTTTGAAGTCCTAAAAACTTAGGGCGCAGACACCAAAAAGGGGCCCAATCTGGAAATCCCAAAATCAGGGTCTCGAGAGGCTTGGGAGTCTAAGATGCCCTAGGTGGTGTTTTATTCCCAACCCAAAACTTAGGGACACATCGATGGAGTCATTAAATTATCATTTATGCATTGGAGAATGTTGGGATTAACCAGAAAAATATGTCATTAATAGGGCTTGTGAACACAAAATAGGACCAATTAAGCCATGAAGAAGCATAAATAAAGAAAGGAAGGCCCAAAAAAGTGTGAAAATGAAAGGGTATGCATTTTCCTACACTAAAAAGACATTGCATATGTTTCAACAAATTTTAATGGAACTTTTGGGAGAAACAAACTATGTCTTATTTCATTTTTTTGCAAGAATTTTAAGGGTGAATCAAAGAGCAGATTTGCAAACCACTCTTTTGGGTTTTCACATAGTTCAAAAACTCTTTAATTACAATCTTTAATGGTTTCAAGAGGAAGCAATGAGAATCAAAAATTTTGAGCAAAGAATTTGCAAGATGCTCTAGAGGAATGCATGAAGAAAAGTGTAGAAAATTATCCCAAGAGGGGAGGGATAGAAGAAGAGAAGAAGAAACTTGAAGGTATGTTTTATGTGTTTAAGGAAGCCATGAGAGTTTTAGGATGAAGGAAAAAATCAGATTTACAAATAGTAGTGAAGCCAATCATGTTGAAGGCAAGAGGCCCTGAAGATTTGAAGGAATGAACTGCCTAGAAACCCTTGTAATTTTTTTGAATTTTATTTCTTGTTGAAATCTTCACTATATTTAATTGTGCTTGAAGAATTTTTTTGTATGGATGTACATATGAAAGTGATTAAAAATTTATATTTTAGATTTTGTTACCAAAATATATGTTGTCATTAATACATGTGCAAGAATGTGGGTTGAATAAGATGTTAAGCCTACAAGATTGGATGATTTAATAAAGCCCCCCAATCTTGACTGCATCAATTGGTATCATAGAAGGTATGATACTAGAATGTGTGTGTAGAGAAGGAATTTACGTTTGAGAGAGATATGGTTTGATGAGATATGATGATTTGTTGTGCGTAATTGGTTTGGGCTATCCACTAATAGATAAATGGTTGGGTAGAAGGTGTTCAAATATCCTCCATTGTGTGAAAGTGGGTAGAGGGCATTTTGAGAGGTACATCTTCTAGAATTTCTTTTGGGTATAGGATAGTTATTATTTTGTGTAAGTTTTGTTGCAAATTATGAGTGAGTTGAAAGTGTTTGTAGAAATTTCAAGGAAAATGAGTATGAGGTTGGCCTTGGGTAGGGCTATAAAAATTTCTTTTATTGAGGGGAGAGAAAGAATTGTAGAAGAAAAGAGTAACTAGGATATTCAAAATAAGTGTACATAAATATCTAGGAGGTTAGATGTCTTGGAGGAAAGTACATTGAAATGAAAGAGGAAAGAAAATGAAAAGAAGATGGGAGAAGTTGAATTCTATACTTTTTCTAATTCTTTTCAATCTGCAGGTAGAATAAAAGATGAAGCAAAGAGTCCAATAGATAGCAATGAAGAAAAAAACATCTTGAAAGATGAAGGAAAGAATAAGGTTGTAGCCAATGAATGTATTTTGGAAGGAATGGAAGTGCATGATATTGCAGAAGTAGCATGTCTTAGTGAAGGTATGGAGGTTTTGATGAAGAAAGATGTGAATGGAGAAGATGTTGTAGCAATAGAAGAAAATATGAAAACAATGGTAATGGTTAATATTTTTCATGTTTACGATGATGAAGATGATATTGAGTTATGTGCATATCAGATGGTCAAATTGGAAGAAGAGACTGATGAAACGATGGAAATGAATATAAAGGAGTGTGAAGAGGAAGTGCAAATGGAAATATTTAATTTTCATGACATTGCTGATTTGTATGCAAATGTTGTAGGGGATGGTGTAGATGAACAATGGTGGAGGAGGATAACTTATGGTGGGTTAAATCCCATAAGAGAAGAGAAGAGAAGAAAGTGTATTTGGTGGAATATTTTCATATATGGTGGAAAAAATCCATAAGTGAAAGAGGGATTGATAAATACTTTTTTCAAAGGAAGATAGGAAGAGTTCCAAGTAGATATTGGAAAAGGAGAAGAAAGAAAATATTCATGGTACCAATGAAAGAATTGAAGTATGATAGAATTGGTTTACTATTTAAAAGGGTTTTTCACTTCTCAACTCCATTTTGTGGGCCATTCTCAAAAAATTCTTACATGTTGTGTCTAATGCAAGAGCATCCGGTCTCACAAGAAATTGTGCATCACCAATTTCTTTTCATGTTCAATATTTTAACATTTTTGGTGTAGGTTTGAGCTTCAAGAGAATATTATGAAGTAAGGATATAATTTTTTTTTTTTGTGAGGGGTTTATTTCCATTCCATATATCAAGGTCAAGTAGGGTGTTTAATATGATTTACAAAATTGCATAATTTCAAGGTTCTAGGGGTTGAAATAGTCTATTTACCATGGCAGAAGGAGATTTTGAAGGGATATTAATTAAAATTAATTAATTTTATCAATTTGGATGGTTAGGAAGTGTGCATAAGTCAAGTGACTCTTGGAATTCCATTATGGTCTCATTCTTTCTATTTTTGTTCCTAGAATGGAGGAAAAAAACTAGCAATTTTTAGAAAATAATTTAATGAATCTTGAATTTTCAATTTGGGGTGAATGAGAACAACTTGGTTATTCATTTTATTCATTTTTTAAAGGCATATACAACAACAATACATTGGATATGTTTCAACCACTTTTAATGGCACTTTTGGGAGCAACAAACTATGTTTTATTTCATTTTTTTACAAAAAATTTAAGGGTCAATCAAAGAGAAGATTTAGAGACCACTCTTTTTGGATTTAAAATAGTTCAAACCCTCTTTAAATACAACCTTTAATGGTGTCAAGAGGTAGCAATCAGAATCATGAAGTTTGAGGAAAGAATTTCTAGGCTTCTCCAACGGATTGCATGCAGGAAAGTGCAAAAAATTATCTTTCCAATAGGGGAGTGATAGAAGAAGAGAAGAAGAAACTTGAAGGTGTGTTTTATGTGTTCAAGGAAACCATGAGAGTTGTAGGATGAAGAAAAAAATAGATTTACAAAGAGAAGTGAAGCCAAGGAATTTGAAGGCAAGAGACCTTGGAGATTTGAAGGAAAGAGACCTTGAAGATTTGAAGGTCTCAAGTACCTATAAACCCTTGTAAAATTTTTGAATTTTATTTCTTGTTGAAATCTTCACTATATGTAATTGTTCTTGAAAAAAAATGTTGTAAGGATGTACATATGAAAGTGATAATAAAGATATATTTCAGATTTTTTTACCAAAATATATGTTTCCATTAATGCATGTGCAAGAATGGGTTGGATAAGATGTTAAGGCTGCAAGATTGGGTGGTTTCGTAAGAACCCCTGATCTTGATTGCATCATGTCTAGCATAATCATTTTCAACACTTTCATCATTATACTAGGCCCATTGTAACAATAGTCTCATAATATCAACACTAATTAATTAAATGAATTATATTTATCAATGCCAAGAGGCATTCTATAATGGAAACAAGGGATGTAGTGTAATAGCATGAGTGTGCCAGCAAATTCCCTTACCTTTTGTACCTTAAATTTTACAATCATTTACGTGTTAAAATACTAATGTTTATACATCATACATATTTTATTTTTAATATTTCTAAAATATAAACAAAAAAATTTAATCTAAATAAATATATTTAAAAACTAGAATTAAAAAAATAATGCATGGTGACTTTTCTATTAGTAAAATTAAAAGTTACAAAATTAAAATAAGTGTATTACAAAAAAATAAAAAAGTAAACAATGTACATAAAATAATATTTATGTGTCCATGTATGTAGTAAATAAAATAGTTTCGATGAAAAATAAAATAATTCCAAATTGATATCTCTTGCCAGATAGATGTATTTAAGATATCTATACTAGTTTAATTAGCTAGGGCTTATCCTCTAGCATTCCATCCATCATCAAATCAATTAAATAACTCATGTTTATTTAATTAAACTAACATTCTACATGTATTTTTCCTAATTGATTAAATAATCTTATTATTTGATTAGTTAGCTTAAATCCCCAAATTTTAGTTTAGTCCGGTATCATTAATGGATAATTGTATCACATCAACAATTTAAAATAAATAAATCTAAATCACCAATCCAAAGTCAAACTAGTATTTAATTGTAGCCATCAAATTAACTAAACTATTTGTAGCGTCCATTTTCAGCTACTAGTTCTTAAATACCAATTTTAAATGTAAATTTAATCAATCAAAAATAAAATTCATATTCATCTATATTCATCAAATCAAGTAGACTAATCCTAGCCACCCATCTCCAACTATCTTCAATCTAAATTTAAACTAACTTGCTATTCTCATCATCCATCTAATAAAATTAATTCTAAACCTCCATCTAACATCCATTAATATTTATTATCATTTCTCTCTCAATTTAATACTAAAATTCTCATACAAAATCCTAACCATTCATTTCAAATAAATCCCAGCCATCCATTCCTCTCCCCTCAACTATAAGCTCATGCTATTCCAAGCATTTCCATAGGAAAAAGTTCGAAAGTATATGGCTCGACATTGGATATCTGAAGTGCAACTCTACATATTTCTGCACATCAACACACCACTTTGGAAACATTGAAATAAAAAGACACGAGAGATATAATGCTTTTCTAAGTTTGCATTGTCTTGTTTAATTTTTACGATAGAACTACACTCTTGAGTACAAATTTTTACTTTTAATAAATTTTCTTTTCTACATTTTGCAAACACGTAAAAACACAAGATTGATTGTTTTGATTCCAAATTAGAATTCAATATATTTTGGTAGGGTACGTTTTGAAAAAAAATTGTGTTTTGTCCAACTGGGTGCATTTGATGGGAAATTTTAATTTAATCGGTTGGATTTAACTGATCAAAGTTGGTAGTTTATCTTTCTTTATTGATGAGTGTAATTGCTGGATAACTTCATCTAGATCTAACAAAGAATGGGAGTTTTTTAAGAGTTGTCATTTAGCTACAACTGTTTTGACATAATTCCATCTATTTTTAGATCAGAGTACTAATGCATTTTTAAATGATCAGTTGGGTTTAGCTGGTAAGCATATGTTTAAGCTCTTCTAGTTAAATCTTCTAAATAGAAAATAATGTGCTTACTATTTAAGCTCTTGTAATACTAAAATAGTAAAACACAGAAGAAATGCTAACGCATGGCATGCTTAAATGAACAAGTAGCTTGTTTGCCCAAAGAGGAAATTGTAACATTAATAAGAAGCTCAATTTTTTTATTTAAGTTATTTCGGTGACAGAAAAATTCCACAAACAGATTTTGTAGAGAGCAATTTGCACCGCACACAGTGCCTGCCATAAAAGTTTTGAATTATACCCGTTTTAAAATTACTAATCATCTTAGATCTAATTTATAGACTTCAGCATTTAATTGTGATCTTCTCTATATTCTGCACCTGCAATAGTTTGGAAAGTAGAAATACTAGCCTGGAAGGCAAAATAGTATGACACTACTACATAAAGGGGGCTTTTAAGACATTAATTTAAGATAAAATATTAGTTTTGTCTTAAAAATATTTTTAATTCTTTAATTGTCTTAAATTAAGACAATACAAAAATACTTTTAAATAAATTTTTTATTTCCCTCTTCTTTTTCATTTTCCCTCCAATATCCGACATGCATTTTAGACATTGCATTTTTCTTCCTTTGAAAAACTTCCAAGAGTAAAATGGAAAGAAGAACTCGAGAAGAATCGAAGAATAGGAACAAAAGCACAGAGGTAGGAGGAAAAGGCATAGCACAACGGGCACAAAGAACAATGAACAACACATATAAAGCACAACAAACGGGGGTTTTCCAATGACCACAAGGGTTTTTTCATCAGAAATGACAAAGGGCTTTTCAGAAAATCAAAAGGGCGTGAAGCTCAGAGCAAGTCACGAGTCTAGGATCTTGGGCAAGCCACAGCAGTAAAGCTTCTACGAAGGGCCTTTCAACAACAGACCAGGTGTGCTCCACGTTTTTGTTTTTTTTGTTATGTTTCTTATATTTTTTCCTAGCATCAAATCTTGCGATTAAGTGGTGCCCAAATTCATTGTTTAATCACCAAGGCACTGATTTGAGAAGTTTTTCTTGCAAGGATGGTGCGTATTGCATTTTATGTGATGGTTCGAGTTTTCTTGACCTGTTTTAATAGAAAATGCTTTGTTGTCACTTTTATAGTGGATTTTTTTGGCTTGACTAGGCCCTAACACATCAAATCCATGGCCATAATGAATGAATGGAGGGTTTATGGGTTTGTTGCGCATTCTTTTGTGTTGCATGCATAGATTTTGGTATTTTGTAAATGTTGTTCAATTGTTTTGAGACGTACTTGAAAAATTAAGGGTTGTGAACAGAGTGTTGTGGGTTTCTTTGCATCATCGATCATTTCATTGTCTCGAGCCTTCCTGAACACATTGGGTAGAATGACGTTTCTACATATACTAGCAAATTGTCACCAAATGTACGCCCTCCTTTCTTAGATGCACTTAGTAGTTTATTAAAAGAATATTAATCTTCACAAGGGCTCGCACCCTCATTCCTTTTTACACAGCCATATTATATGGCATGAGTGGAGTTTACAACTTAATTTTCAGCCCTCCCTCGATGAATTTTTGCGCAGCCCTCTCTTTCTCTTAAAAACAACCATCCCAAAATAAAAAACAACATTTCAAGATGGTGTCTCTTCATTTCCTACAAAGTTTTTTTTTATCATAACTCTTTGAATTCCCTCCTATCGCACCTATTCCCATTCTCTTAATTCTTCTTCATGTTGCCTCTATTTGCAGCCTTCCACCTTTTTGTTTTGTTTTGTCTGCCTTCATTTTTAAAGTCTTTTAACTATAAATTTATGGTTTATCTTCTAGGTCACGTGTCCTCTCATTTCTGATTCTCTTCTACCACTGATTCTCTTCTGGCACATGTTTCTTTGGCAAGATGACAATGGCACCATGTAATGTTGCATGTAGCCACAAAATATGGGCATGGTAGAATAGTGTGCCTCTTTGCCCAGTGATTGTAAAGTTGTATACAAAGCTTTGGCGGGTCTGAATAGGGTACTGTGTGATATATGCAGGCCCATCTGCCCACCTAGTCCTTAACTATCTGATTCCATGCCTTCTCACATATAAACCAAACTCAATGGTAGGTCTTAAATCATGAAACAAACAAGACTTTATTTTTTATTTTTCTAGAACAATCAAAATTATCCAAAGGCTTATATTCTAAAAACTTTTAGCAGTGTGTGGTAACATTGACTAGCCCTGTGTCACCTTCTCTTGCATATATTGTTGGTCCTGGATACTTCCCAATCACTGTCACAATGGGCTTTGTGTGGTATAAACGTGTATAATTCTTGAGTCTTATCTGCAGTGCATGAATCACATAGAACCCATCAAAAAACAATGTTGGAATATGTGATATTAGTCTTAGAAATCAATTACATAAATTCACACCAACTTACAGTAAAATTGTAATGCCTGGATTCTTCCTCGACAGTAACAGATAACAGGACAATTATGACAAAACAGAGCATTATAGTGTTTGAGAGTACTTCCATCATTTGATTTCCTCTGCAGATGAACTGTGTATAGTTAGCTATACAACATGCAATTAGAGCAGTTTGAAGGATGGAATGTTTACATCTCTGACGACCCATATTTATACAAAGTCTCACATTTGATAACTATGTTCTCATTGAGAATATTCCAAAGGTAATATCTAAGTTGGTATAACGTTAAAAAATTACTTTAGTCTCACACATGATCTAATTCACCCCGTGTTTTTAATTTGATCTTTGCTACTAAAAAACAAAAAAAATATATTTTGAACTAATTCCATTGAGTTTTGGTTGTTTACTTATTTGCATTGTAGGATACGAAAACGTTTAGAGTAGAGTTTGGTAAGTCCAAAATGTGTCATGCCTAAGGGGGGATGAATCAAAAGACATATATCCTAATAATGCTTATACTGAGTGGGCCCTGAAAGATTTTCCACATGGACAAGAATACCAAATGATGGCTATATAGTTTACATTATGAATTCCTATTTTTTTCTTAGTTTCGAGTCTAAATTGATTTTCCTATTCATGTTTTTGCACCCCATGCCCCACATTGAGGTGGTGAAGTGTTAGAAAAAGCATACTATACATTCCTAACAATTTACATAAATTTTCCATTGAAACAATAATTTTCAGCTAATGGATAATCAATGAAATTATATTTTCTGAATTTACTATCCATGAGAATTTCAAAATAAACGTAGTTGATTTCTGTTAGTGACTGTGATCCTACAATTTCATCCTTTCCCCTCTGTCCAAGCTGGCACAAGGAGACCTTGACCAGACTTTGCAATCTTGTTTTCTTTATGTTTGGCATGGCATTTTCATCTTTTTCCATCACTTTCTGGGGTATCTTTATGCACAACTACCAAAATGCACCATGCTCCATTATATAAGATGTACACTAACATTTCAGTTTTGGACATGCAAGGAGGAAACATGTCATTCCAAAAGTTAAATCTACTTATCACATAATTACTTTAACTAATTTTGGTGGATAAAACTGGTTTTAATCCTGAAGTTTCAAGTGATCTGTCTCACTCATCATTAGGGAAACTACCTTTAAGATGATAGTGAGGTGCACCCAAATCTTTAAGTATGCACTGAACATAAATCAATATGCAATAAACACTACTTACGAATATAATTGGATATGTGCAATGGAAGTACAAAGCACTACTTTTATTATTGCATAGACTGGATAATGTATATTGCATATAGTAGAATGCATGTACAACTTGTACAATTGCATAGCTTTACACTTATAATTTTGAATGATTTCATATCCATGTGAGCAAAACAAATAAGTAAAATATGTGATGCACAATGGGCAATACAATATAATTTCAAGCATCACAAAATTATTTAATTAACAATGCACTGTTGTCTCCATGATCATGAAATTATGATCAAGAAGAATATATTGGAAAATATGATGCCAAATTTTCCATCAAATAATGATAAAAGTTAAGAAGAATCAAGTTATCTATATAATGTGATTGATAAAATATCAAAGAAGTATTTCTTATTGCTTAAATTTCTACATTAAAATTCAGTTTAACAAGGTAAAACCTTTCCACAATTCTCACAAACAAGTCTTGGAGAGGAATCATCACACCTCCACTTGCTATGTTTGATTAGTCAAACATGAAATGTTTTCATTAGTGTAATTGATTATATATTCTACTAAAGCACATTCTTCAGTACTTGTTAATGTTGAGTTTCACCATAACTTTAGACAAGATCAATACCTATATATGGACAAAAGCTACTAGTTCAACTATCTAAACGTGGAAAGAAAAATATCCTTTGGTTTATACTTAACACCATCTTTAGAGTCAAACAAAAGGCCCTAAGGTTGCACCATTCTGGTATAACAGAAGAGGATTTACAAGGATTGGAACAACTGTCGATAGGCCAAAAAATAAATAAAATGAATTAATTTTCAGTGCACATTATCGTCAAAATTCAGTGAATGTAGGTTGAATCAAATGCATTGTTCATTTCCAAGTGAGAACAATTTTTAGTCAAAAGAACCTGATATTTATCTAGATGTAAGAATAGTCAAATCAATTCTAACTTGCATTGCACGTAGAGGGGCCTAATGATGTATTTTGAAAGTCCAATGTAACCTGACTCTTGGATGGTTTACATTGTAAGATCTCACAACAATACAGTAATTGTTATGAAACCTCCTAGGTATTTCCTCAGACTTAGATTGGTGTTTTCTAGAATTCACAAGTGGATTCTTTACTAAGGATGTTCTTTCGGTCTAAGAGATGCATAGGAATCTAGTTGTAGAATTCGGTCACCATGTCAAGGAGGTGAGCTTAAAGATAGAGGAATGTTGATATATCACTAATGGACTGATGTTAATTTATCACACAACACTGGAGGGATGTTAGTTGTTTCCTTTAAATTAAATATTATTGTATTGTTCTACGACTAAGAAGTGAAAACTTACTTCACCCCATAAATACACAAAATTTCTTTGACATGGCAGCGGTTGACAACACTGCAGTCTGAAGTATCTGTGCACCTCACTTTGATTCTGAAAATATCGATGAGGTTTATAAATTATTTGGTTTCCTTTATGGAGTGGCATGTCATTACATACCCTTAACCCATTGATTGTTTTGGGTTATCTATAGCCAATTTATGGTTAGCATAAACTTTAATTAAGTTATGTAATCATTTATATAGCCTTATATTGGTATTCTAGTTAGCTTGGGTGACATCCAAAGTATAAGTATGATATGTACAAGAGAAGTGAATAATAGATTATCATCAAATTATGTATTCTATTTTTAATTGAAGAGTTTTTAAGGTTTGTCCATTGAAGTGGCTTTTTATTATTAGGCATTTGCAAGTACTAATATTTTATTTTGAAGTATTTGTTGTTGCATTTTTCTATTATGGAAGCTATTTCATTACAAGTGATATTAGAGCATGTTCATGACATTTAAAAGGCAAGAGTCAATGCAATTTTTTCAAAATTTTAGGTCATATTGTGAAGTGCACATCTCTCTTAATTTTACTTAAAAAATTATAAAATCTGGACTATTTATCAAGGTCACATTGAAGAAACTTTAATTTTGGTTTGAGGTCCTTTGGAGTATTTTTGAAGCTTTTATTGTAAAATTAGGGATTTCACCAAATTTATTCTCAAGACTACGAAATAGTAAAAAAATTCTTGCATTTTGAAAGATTGCATTTTACATTTTTTTTGGGCCATAATTGCTAAAAGTAGAGTTAATGTTGCTTTTAACAGTTCAAATGATAGTTGTGGACTTCACAAAAGACTCAAATACCTATCGAGTTGGAAGTGTTCCCTGGAAAGATAGAGTAGAAAGCTGGAAGGTGAAACAGGATAAAAATGTAATGCAAGTGCCCAATCTGGAATTTTCTCTCATGCCCACCTTACACTGGACTTTTTCCCTGTTACTCCAAATACACCCCACCACTAGTTTAAGTTGCTGTAGCAAAGCCCATCTCATGGCTCCCCCCTGTTAAATTGGGGAGCTTCTTCTCCTGCAACTATTAGTGGCTTCAGGTACATTTCTTGTTAGCTTCTAGATTTTTGGATTAAATTGTGAAAAGCTTTTTTTTTTTATTGTCTTAATTTAAGTGACTGCAAAAAATTGATGAATTTCTTGGTAAGAAAAAAAAAACTGCCATTTCTGGAACAATTCAAAATTTTACATTTAAGACTAAAATTTTACTCCTATTTTACATTTAAGACTAACACTTTACTTTTCAAAGATGATCCACTTCAATATTTTACAAAGCCCATTTCATTTGGAAAAAATTGAGTACTTTCTTAGCATTTGTGAAATAATTCAAATTTTAAGTCATCTTCCTTGTGTTACCTCTCGAGAATGTGAAGCTGGAATGGAATAAAAACCAAGCCAAACTTGGATTGGTCTAGAAAATATATCGGTCCTGGTCAGGCTTCATCCCAGAATCAGCCACATGGCTAGAGCTAAATTTGCAGGCCCAGGCTAGACCGTGCATGAACTTTGGGAGAAATTGGGGAGAACCCACTAAGTTACCACAAAAATTATTTTTACAAAGCCCATTTTATTTGGGGAAAACTGAGTACTTTCTTAGCATTTGTGAAAAAGTTCAATTTTATGTTATCTTCCTTGTGTTACTTCTTGAGAAATGTGAAGTTGGGATGGAATAAAAACTAAGCCAAACTTGGATTGATCTAGACAATATGTTAATCATGGTCAGGCTTTAGCCTAGTTTCCTCAATTGATAAGCCTTTCCTATAGGTTTTGTTCCTATCAAAGTCTAATTTTCTAGACTTCTTCTATGTTGGAAGTGACCTAAACCCTGCTTTGCTCCATCTAGCTGTACAACTTCTTTGGCAAGAGCCACATATTCAAGACCAAGCTTCTCAACTATTATTTTATGCATAACTAAACTACTTGCTTCTCGAACTAGAAGAAAAGCTGCCCCTATTGTGATGTTGTCTCAAAGCCTAGATTTCATATTTTGTTTTTTAACGAACTTCAAGTTTTCACCCTTCATGATGTTTGTTCTAGGTAATTCTGGAAAAATATTTTGTTGCCTTTCTTCATTTTTGGTTTGCATTTTCTTTGTTAGTTTTGTGGATGGATGGATGCTTTTCTTATCTAATTTTTTCATATGTGCAATTTGATTTAATATATTGAATTTCATGGATCAAAATAACAAAATCTAGAATACATTCAATTGTCCTACTTAATTACAAAATATATAAAATATACAACAATTCAGCAGTTAAAATACAACTAATAAAATGTAAGAAAATAGAACATGTAAAATATAAACAAACACAAAATTTGGAGGTTGGCAGATCTTGTCTTAGAAAGCAAGGAAACATACAATTGCATAAAGTTCTAATTTCATCCTATACTATGCAAAAATTTCAGTTATTTTCTCCCAATTATTTTTTTCCAAAATTGCAATTTTGTATCTTTTTCTTCACATATAGATGTTCCTTAATCATTTTTATATAAACTTAGATTTGAAAATAGTTTTTTGCACTATAAATGAAAAGAGAGATTTTGCATTTTTTTTTGTATAGTCAAATTGTTGTTTGTGTTTTACTATGATTCCATGCTTTAATTTAAGTAAGAGAATATTTATTTGTATTGGAATAATATTTTGTATTCTTAGATCTGCAGATCAATTTTCCTTCTCTCTGTAGCCTCTCTTTAATGGCTACTCATTGATTATAATTTTTTTTTATCAATACAAAGAACAAGACTTCAAATATTCAGAAAATTTTATAAAAATACACTGCATTTGTTCTTGCATGTTTCCACAATTTATATTAAAATACATCTAAAATTTACCTTTAATTTCCTATCGGCTTATCCCTTGAACCTCCTATAGGTGCAAGTGCTAGTTGTATGGCTAATAATTTCACATGATATTTACCTTTATTTCTTGTTTGTGTCATATGCTTCATAAGTAATCAGTCTATTGGGTGTCTTCTAGATAAGACAATTGGGGATGAGATTCTGATTACCTTGACTGGAGAAATTGCAAAATGCATCAGTGATGGGACAAAAAAGTTCAAATTCATTTTTGAGTAAGTGTTTTATGCATTTTTTGAGTGGGATAGTGATTATGTTACCACCGAAAAAATCTCTTTAGTGACTTCTCATATTCTCATTTCTTTGTAAACTGCTTTTCAAATCTATGAAAGTTGTCATTGCAATTTAAGTTTTGAGAGCCTTGGTAAAAGCGGATATTTTGTTGTGTTGATATTGATATAAAAGAGGTTGGCTGATTGATTCAAGCCAAGTAAAACCAAGGCATTTACAAATAGCTACAATCTTTTGATCATCATTTATTCTAGATACAAAAACATAGAAGTAACATGGAGACAAAATCTATCAAGAAAATTTAGGACAAAGATCAATGTATGAATTTCTCTACTTAAAATCCACAAATTTTCAATGTTTTTTTAAATTAGTCAAGTTTTGTCAAGTCTGCATCAAGTTTTGGTACTGAGTCAAAGATGTGAGGCCCTATAGATGGTATGGGTAGTTAGTCCTCCTGCCCCTCAGGAACTGCTCACTAAATGACAATTTTCCTTACCTTTATAGTGGATGTGGTACAATTACTTTCTATGGTTTTTGGATAGGGCTCTATATAGGCTCTGAGGTAGAAAGCCTCCACATTGTGGAGCTTGTTGTCCAATTGATGCTAGAGTATGCGAGTTTTAGAGAGGACAAGCAATCTTATTATTTGGATTGATGCCTTCTTCCTAGAAGTAGTGTATGTGAATTTTAGAGAGGTGAAACAATGTAATTTTTTTTTATTTGTTTCATATGCCTAGAAGTATCTATTTTTAAAATTGGCTTATAGTACTTGTATCTAATACTACTCTCTTGGCAACAACATTGGTATTCTTAGGCGTCCTTTGGTTTGGATGTTTTTGCATGATTTATTTATTTCTTTAAAATGGAGTAGTTCACCATATATTTTGGTATGGTTTAGCATTTTCGGTTTAGCAAAGGTCCTTCTCATCTTCTCATGCATCTTATAAAATTTCGGAGCTTTGCTAACAAAATTGTGCTTCCATGTTTCTATGTTTCATTATTCATGGTTATCTACCAGTATGTTGGATGTAGATATTTGTTAATGAAGGAAATATATTTATCTAATATGTTGAATACATTTGGTGGAATTCTACATATGTGCATGAGTAAGACATGGCTAGGGATGGAGGGTTGTGAAAGATGATGAAATTTGTGTTTTTTGTGAGGTATATTAAAAAAATCATTTGCTTGAATGATGTGTTCTTAGGTATGGTGCATTATCCTAAATGATAAAGTACCTTTTAGGATGCATTGGCCACAAAATGCTGATCTCCGGGTAAATGGTATGATCTGACCCACCAATGTTGACATTTAAAAAAAAAATTATAACTTTGATTGTTCATCTTTCAGGCATATTGAATTGATGTCTTTTTTTTTATTACAAGTTCATTATGATTGCCATATAGATGGGGGCTTCTAGGATATTTTTTGTCAAATTTTCTTGCAATCTTTGTATTCAACTTTACAATTAATGTAAAATCAAAATTGATCTTTGTGTGTAACTATTTTCACTTCACTGATCTTCTTTACTTGCATGTTTGGAAATGTATTTATTTTATTATTAGCAGTATAAACTATTAATCTTATTGTCAATAATTGCAAAGATAATTAGAGGAAATTGTTTGTATTCATAACTCTTAGAATGGATGGTGGGTTTGGGCTGTTATGGAGATAGTTTTGTGGGTGTGTGGAGTAATATCTAGTTTGATTTGGTTTATTAGGTATTGTGAAAAGGGTGCATTAGAATTGTTTTTAATTTTTTTTTCCATCAAAATTTTGGCATGGTTGTCTGTATGGTATATAGTATTTTTAGATCATGTGGTTTTGTGTTGAAGGGCACTATATTACTGCCTATACATTGTGGGAAAAGATGAAAACATTGTATAGGTAGTAAAATATCCTACCTACAGCCTGGATTATCTGAAGTAGTACTGTTATCTTGCTTTAAAAGTTTAGATACATGTAACAGATTTTGTATTTGGATGTGTGCCCATGTGTGAAATTCTTTTGTGGAAGCCTTCCTTTTGGTGAAGATGATCCAAGCTTTTCAAAGAACTTTAGTTTGCTATCATTGTGTCTTTCCATATATTTGAGAAGATGCAGAGTTATGATATTTTTTTTATTTTCTATTCTTATATGGCCATGCCAAAGTCTTAAATGTGTTTTGTCTTTTGGTATAGGAATATCAATTAAAGTTACAAACAAACTAAATTTTGAGTGCTCAATTACTGGGAGCCAATGGTCATGATGATGGTCCTAGGGTAGGTTCCTTTTAACATCTTAAGATTCTACATTGTACTAATTGTATTTTGCTCATCTCATTTTCTAACACTCTTAGCAACTAAAGCTCTGAGCAGTTTCTGTCTATTTTGCATACTCTTCATGGTGGTGCATTGTCTTATTCTTTGTAGTCATTTTGTGTTCATTCTTAGCATAATTCTTGAAATGCCCAGTGCCTTACTATTTTATGTTCATATCAAGTTTTTTGTTCTTTCAATTTGTAACCTAGTTTGTTTTAACCTATTGTAGATTACATCAAGCATCAGAGAAGGAACAAATAGAATATCATTGCAAGCATTGTTGGTCATGCTACACCTTTTAGTCTTATCATCATTGAATCCATTACTGAGCAACTTCACAGTCATATTGCAGATTAGTTTCTACCATAGTCACTATGTTTTTAAGTGTTAATTTGCATGGAGGGGAATTGTTATGAGGCTCATTGAAGGAAGGGGATAAATGAATTATTCAATAGCCAATATCTTCATGTAAGTGCAACCCCAATGGTAGCCATGCTTAATGCAGACCTATTGTAAAGAAAAACAGTCACAATGTTCCTCAGGCTCATCATGCAAGTGGGATCACAGAAATAAGTTGCAGTGATTGTTGTAGTAATGGCAAGGGTAGTAGAGTTGTTTGATGAAAGTGCTTTGGAGTTTTATAATTCTGAGTTTCATAGCTTTGTCTCATAGAAGCATGACTAATCAAGTCAAAGGTTGCAGTGTTATTCTTCAAAAGAGGGTAGTGATGAGTGAAAATAGTTAGTCATTATGATGCCTTTAGTGTGTGTAGATGTTATCTCTAGGGTGCAAATGCATGGTTTCCATTATCTCTGAGATACCAAGAATATGAAGGCACAAAGGTGAATTTCTAATAGTGGCATGATTTCTCGGATTTGAAACACTACTCAAGGGTCCTAATTTTTGAGGAATTTTGCACCGATTTTACAAGGGTAGAATTTAGAAATGAAATTAGAAACACATCAGTTGTTTGCAACAATAGAGGAAAGTATCTAGATTAAAAGCTAATTTCAAGGTGTTTGCAGCGGTTTATCAGAATTAGCAACCCTTTCTTCAATGAAAGTTTCTGATTTGAGGATTTCTCTTTATAAAGGCTTCTCTTAGGACTTTTATTTTTTAGTTCTTTCTTCTTTTTTCTCAATAAAAAGATTGTCTTGTAACTCTTTTCAAAATCAATAAAATGGCTGGAGGGTTCCTTCTTAGTTCTCTTGTTTCATTTTTGCAAGGAGTGATTTGATGTAGAAATTGTGATTTCATTTATGAATCCTTTGTTATGTCTCATTCAAGCAATCTCGGAGTAGGAATCTCATGTTAAATATAGGTCATATGATGTGTTGAGCTGTTTTGAGTGGATGTAGTTGTGAAAAATCTATTTTCCTTTCAGCAAATAGGAGGATGACAAAAATCTAGAAACATTGAATGTTGAAAACTACACTAAAAAATAATATAAAATAATTTATTTATTTTTTAATACAATTTTTCATATTGTCTTTAGAGAGACAATAGTTGGGATTAAAGCCAGAGAGACAATAGTAGGAATTAAAGCCATATTGTCTCAAAAAAGACAAAAATACTTCTGTTTCATTTTGTCTTTAGAGAGAAAATTTGTTAAGACATAAACTTAAGACACTCGCTTAAAGACATTATTTAAGACAATAAGAAAGTTTTTTTTGTCTCAAATTAAGACAATTAACTTATAAATTGTCTTAAATATTGTCTTAAAGCACCCCTCTATGTAGTAGTGTGGGCAAGTTGAAGTTATTGGAATGTTCTTTCTGGATGACAACCAATTCTAAGGCTTTGTTTAACTTTAAACAATGTCAAAGCCATGTTTATGTACTTGAGTTTCATACATAATTGTTCATGTGTTTTAACCAACATTGTTTTTGAAAGAGGAAAAAATGGGTTTTACAGGGACCAAAACCACAAAGTTTACAAACAAAAGAAAAAATCATCAAAGACCCTAGAAATAGAGAGGCTGTAGAGAGGACAACAGAATGAAAAAGCCACAACAACCAAAAAAGGAAACCAAAGGCCACAGAAAAGATGCAAAAAGACCAGACAAAATGCCAGCAATGACTAAACTTGGGACTTTAAAATTTCTGCTGTCTCAGCTTCCATGTCGTTCTCCACTATGCTTTAATAAACACTGTTACCCATGTCTAATCCGTGAGTAAAATAATACAATGTAGGAGTGGTGTTAATTGATTAACATATCTCTCTTGCTGGCTACATCACCGCCTCGAAAAGGATTCCATTCCATAATTCACCATTATGTTTGATTATTACCCAGTTCTATAATTCAAATTTTAAAATTCCTTGGGTGGGATAAACAAGATGGTGTAAGGCACAATGTTGTCATGAGTATATAACACTTATATTATTCTCTTACCTTGGTATGACATTTGCATTATTATTTCTACCTTTGCTTTTGATATTCAATTAGTTAGAAGAAAATTTCACAAGGCATTTACCAAATGTGCGCAGCTTTCACAAATTTGAAGAAATTTTATGGGTTCCATCAACAATATGAGTGTAAGAAAATAATTATGAAAATGTAAGGGAAAAAGGTCTCAAGATAGTATCATTTTATGACCAGTATGGAAGTACTTTTCTGATGGCTATCTTTTATAAGTTCATGGTATAATATGATAATAATTTGTTTATCAGAGCAATATTCTTGTCTTGTATACATTATTATTTTTCTTTTTTTTGTTTTGATGTATTTAAATAGAAAAGGGATGTAGGTTTTCTATCCATTCAATAATAAATATTAAATTTGTAATTAGTAGTAAATTTTACTCATTATACTTTTTGTACATTTGTTGATTTTTTCTCATAATAATTTGTATTTGATCACATCAATTGACTTATAGGTTATTATTTTTGAAATTGGAAAAAATAGGTTTTGAATAGACTCGAAACCATTTACAACAGGTTTTGAATGGACTTGAAACCATCAGGTTTTGAGGGGACCCAAAACCAACACCAAGAAGAACAAGCTACCCGAAAGAAAAAACTAAAAACAACCAGTAATGAAATAGGGACCTAGTAAACAAACAACCAGGCCAAAGCTAGCAGGCTGCCCAGAAAAAAACCAAGAGATCACATGAATCTTGGCTTCATTGGTTTTGACGGGACCAACAACCTACTACAATCCATTGGTTTTGATGGGACCAACAACCCAAGGAATGAAGCTCCAACAACAAAAGTATTGGAACCCAGCAAGCCACCCTTTCCACCTCTATAGGAAAGAAACTCGAGCTCCTCCAAACCATCATGGCTATAAAAACCATTAACCTTGGGAGTGAACATCTCATAGATCAACTTACTTTTCAAAATATCCACCTCTATAGAACATAAAAAAAATAACACAACATGAAGGCCCTCATCAACTCCCTTGCTACCAAAAAATAGGGCTTCATCAACCCCCCAACAACACTTCTAGGAAAAACCAGTAGCATCCCGCTCCACCTCTATAGGAGAAAGGCAACTTCTAGCCACATCCATCTCCCCCTCAATAGAAGATAGGGCCACCTCCATAGGAAAGACCAAACTAACCCAAAGATGCACCAAAAGAAGCATGAAAAGCAAAGCCATGGAATCAAGAAGGCGAAGGACAACAAAACCAAGAGATCAAAAAATGAAAGCATAGGAAATCATACCCCAACATAAGAAAGATCACATCCCAAAGAGATTCTTAAGGAATCTAGAGAAAAATAACCTCTCCCATACAAGGAGATAGGAGAAACAGTTAGACCAACATTTATCTACCATAGGGACAAAGTTGAAGCTAAGACAATCATTGCAACCCTCAGATGAACACACGATGAGATCTCCCACTCAGGGACGAAGCAACTTCCAGACATCCCTGTAGACAAATCCCTAACTGTAAAATCCCCAGAAAGGAAAAAGAAACGAAAAGACAACAGGGGCCAAAGAGGAGCAGAAAACCCACCATATATCTACAAAAGGGATAGTGAAGAAACAATAACAAATACAAAAGTCATAAAATAAACAAACGTAAAGCTCACCCAGTCGAGGCAATGCGAGTATCCACGTAGTCCCACAGAGATATAGAAGGAATCCAAAATCCAAAGTATAAAACAGATCCCAGAAGATGGCATGGACCAAAGAGAGGGAAAGAAACAAATCCTCCCAGGATTCATAGTCAAATGCTAAGAAGGAAGGATGACCCACCAGAGAGCAACCAAAGGAAAACACTCACCCACTCTAGTAACACCACACCTGTAGTCCTCGTCACCCTCCCACCAATCTTTGAAGAACTTCAACATAGGCCTTCTGACATCAAAGCAGGCCCCAAATGCCAGCTTCCCCCTACCATCGTCACCATCTACATCTGAATCCTCCTCTCTCGCCTCTGCTAAATTTGAAAACCCTCAGCCACTACTTGTCCCACCTAAGCACTTCATCTAAATCAATTAAATGATAATGACTTATAGGTTATTGTTATTATTGGGAAACTTTGTGGTTTGTGAGAGCCACCTATATAAATGTTTTGAGGGAATATAAAGGAAATGACTAGATTCTCCATATAATTACTAGTGGTTCTTTTCACAAAAAATAATCTAAAATCTATGCTTTGAAAGGAATGTTATGTTGGTGGAATTAATTTTATAGATAAAGGCTTGAACTCTAAATATACTCCAATTTTAAACATAATGGCCTTATCACAAAAAGCCTTAGCATCACCAATTAGATTCTCATTTATACATTTATTACAATCATTTTATTATAGTTTGTTCATTGTGTCTAATCATATAGGTATTTTTGTTGCTAACTAATAATCATAAAACTACCAATGCTTCTTGATTGCAAGTTTACTTGTCAAAGATCAAAACTCAAAACAATTCTCACGCATTTTCCTTTTTTAATAAGAAAAAATAACCTTTATTTGACATGTCTTCTTTAGTTTAGATTTTTTGTATGTTAATGACTAAGGGTGTTTATTATCTCCTATCATGTCAAAAGGTGATCAAAATAATCATTTCCCTCTTGATTCATCCAAGGGACACTTGTCTGTGCTCTCTCCTTGTGTCTTAATATGATCTTGGAGATCATAAATAAATACCACTTATTAATTTTATTTTTAGTTGACCTAGCATAGATTTCATTAGCAAGTGGCCACTTGAACCTTCATGTTCTAGTAGGATATACAAATTTGGGAGAGAATCAAAATAATCTCTCATTGTAGGACAATTGTCATTTCTTACTAAGATTTTAAGGAACTTTATACCCTACAAAGTGAAGGTGAAAATTGGCATACTCTCTTCATTGAGTCATTAGAATCCTTGTAAAATCATAAATTTATGGAATTAGGTCTCACATACTTTAACATATTTTGCAGATTCCCCTTAATGAGCCTTGTGCAAGCATATTTAGAGGAATTTGACCATACGCAATTTAACTTATTAACCTTAGGAAATTACTTATCATATTTCCACATAAACAGGATTATAAACCATGTAAACTCTCCTCTAGCAACTTAGTGTGATCTTGAGGATGAAAAGTGGCTAGTTCCCCCTGATGGAATCTACTCCCTATGACTAGAAATGGCATTATTGGTGGGTTCACAAGTACATACACATTGAATTGAATAATCTTGGTTGTTGCTATTTCTAATTTTTCTTTTCCCTTTATGCAATTTTTATTTTAACATCAATAAGACAAAAAATAAGAAATAAACTAAAACATCCAAAATAAAATCAACATCTAAAATATCATATTTGAAGTTAAGCCACCTTAAATTGTTTGTATTTCACTTCTTTTTAGTAGGATGAGATCTAAAAAAACTCCAATATGGAGTTTGAAAAAGAAAATCTATTCTCACATAGAGTCCCTACAACAAGCACCTCTCACAAGAAATTTTTCCACAATTATGATAATGAAATCAAATGTATTACCCCAGAAATATGCATATTACCAAGGCATTTTTTAATTTTAAGCTTGGACGAACTATGTTCCATCAATTCCTCCTTTAAAAAGGGAAAAATTCATTAGACATATCATACAATAAGGGGCTATAATTCTTTAATATTTTTACTTTATTTCCATTCACATACCCCCCCACCATGATCATGGTAGGGATAATGATCATTCCCATGACTATAATGACATCTTAAATAATAGAAATCTTGGTGGAAGAGAAAATAATGAGGCCATAAACAATATAGACCATACCTTACACAATAATCATGACAAAGCTTACTCACAAAAATTATTGACCTAACCATACCAATCCCCTTCCAAAACCCTCACACCATAGTAAACCATGAATAGAGAGAAATGAAAAATACTATTAATGGCCAAAATTTTGGGTCCTCACATTTTAGTTTGCATCATGCCACTAAAATAATAAATATCCAATAGCCCTAAAAATATGAAAATATATGAGATATCAAGATAAGGGCATTGGGTTGCATGAACAAGGCATCCTTAATTCCATCCAAGTTGTAGTATAATGAAGAACATGGGGTTTATGATATATATAATATAATTGATCCCAATGAACAATTTGAGACCATTCAGGAAATCCTCTTTGGTATACAAGATATACTAAGAAATACCATTGATGACTCATATAAGGGTTCAACTACCAATAAAAAATTCAATAATACCATCATCCTCAACATTTATCTTAACCTTTAAGATAAAAAAATCACCAATCAGGATCAACACGATACTATAACATTGGAAACTTTTCAAAATGAAGAAGCATTATCTAATTTTTTGGGAATCTAGTATCATATTCTACTAGTACATCAAAAGAAAGGTTTTGGGCTAAAACTTAGTATGTTGGCATACATTGGAGAAGAAGAAGAATTATCTCAATCAAAATCTCAAAGTATGTTATTTCCCTTCTATAGGATATAGGTGAGATTATCTTAACAAGATAAGCATGCCACACAAACAAATCTCAAGCTACTCCATCCACAAAGGCATATATATAAGAAGAAAACATCCAAATATAGGAGCACAAAACATTCATTCCTTCAACTCTTTTATTGTCAACTATTCTAATCTAAAATATTAAGCGACATATTAAGTCCATGAGTTCATAATCAATAAGGCAACAAAAAAATGCTCATAGATCATAACTCAAGAAAATAGAAAATGGATTGAGCAAGATAGTGATGTTCTATACATAATCATTGCATCTTGTCTAGCACAACACTAGGAATCCTTCAAACTATAAAAGACAAACTCCTACAATAGCTATATTCATAAAATTGATAGCACAAAAAGAAAAATTAGATAACTATACTGTAATAAATATAAATAATATTTGCTTATGCACTCATCAATACACCCTCAACCCTCATGTAATTCATATATAAACAACTAAACATGTGCCTTCATGTTAATAAATAACATGGTGACTATCTCTACAACACACCATCATACACTCTACTAATGTAAGAACATTAAGAGTAATGGTAGTATGACTGGGATACTTCAAAAATGAGACAAGAAAGAACAATTATAGTTGGTGGACTAGTTTAACACCCAACCACCTACTATTTACTAAAAGCAAGATGCATTGTATACAAGAATCTAAACATCTCTCATTTTCATGGTAAAAAAGATAAAGAATAACAATTTAGCTCATACTTGAATTCTATTATATATCATCAACACCGTACAAATATCCAGCATCCACACAATTTAAAATATTCACAATAAGTGATCCATATAAATACAAACATAATTTATACTTTTTTTCAAACACTTCATACAGTATTTACTCACATTCCAAAAAATACCATGAATTTACAATAACATAATTGTATGATAAATACACGAGTGAAGAACTAGTATATTCTCTACAATCTAACTAATCTCTTGTGCTATCCAAAGAACATTACATATTACATGAACAACACAAACATTTCAGTACAGCCACTAGAATAATAAAAATGATGTCAAGAGGAAGATATATCAATTCCAACAATAATATTAATAAATGTTTGGACACACTCTTCAACTTAATTGAAATGCTAAGTGTCCAACAATAATATTGATAGGCTTTTTCACTCAAAGGATTTAGTAATAAACGTGAAGTAAAAGGAAGAAGCAATTCCAAGTGAAAAAGTATAAGAGGGACATTTTAACGGTGGAAATGCAGAAGACAGCGCACCTGTCCAGCAAGAGGCGCTGAAGATTTGCTGGTACCATAGAATTCCTTTATCGATGCATATGAAGAATGAAGAGTCTGAAAAATCTTTTCAATATTTAAGATTCATAGAATTTTCCTGCATACAAACTACATGAGTTATTTCCACATCTGTAAAACAACAGGAGGTAAACATATATACAGTCTTTCAGAATGTCAAATATTACAACCTTTTTGGGATATGAGGAGATGATGCTAATCCCGATTTAATCTCATTTCAGCTGCCTGTCCACAGTCAGTTGCTTACTCAACTTACGTTACAAGTGAGGGCGATCCATGTTTTCAAATATAAAAATTATTTCATAGAATGAATTTTTTTAAAATCATATCATGCGCTCCAAGAAAATCTGTCACCAAAACTGGTAATTGCGAACAATCTTCTTAACACGTCTCCTTAACATTTAATATAAATTACCATATAAATTTATTTGCTTTTAGAAATGTAAAAGAAGAAATTAAGACAATTGGTGATTTATCAACCCCCAAAAAATCTAAACATGGCTTACACTATCTGCTTTCCCAGCATTTAGATTTGCTATATAAAGAGAATGGTTCGATAAGTATTGGATATTGATATACATACACACAGCTACGAAAATCCCAATCAAATGCATTCTAGTAAAGCCAATATCGTGTTCTTCTCAAAGCGTACAAATTTCTCTAGTGCAGACATAATGTATTGTAAAATCGAAAGGAAAATTATATACAGAACACAGGCCAAAAGCTTCTAGTGTGTACCAGAATCATCCTTGGAAAATTAATTAGGTCATGACAATTTGCTGCTTAAAATTGAAAAGAACTACTGAGAGGGAGGTTGCTGATAAAAATGACTAGCAACCAATCTCTAATTGCCTGAAAATACTACTGCGATAATCGGTGGTCAAGGTTACCGGCGGAAAAATTATGGGTATTTCAGATTAACGTTGAGTCCGATTCCATGAGGCTAGCAAAGATGTCCTGCTCTGTAAAAAGATCTGAAAAATAATCGTTCGCCGTCATTTCGTCCTCGTCCACTGATTTTCTATTGATTTCAGAAGGAGCAGCACTAAATTGGTCACCGTACCGCACAAGTTCATTTGCCTCGGCCTGCTTTAAATACAGATTCCCCTGATCGACAGATTGGATGTGAGAATAATCAGGTTGGGAATTAGGGCTATTCTTGAAATCAGGAGAAGCAGGGCTACGTGGGCGGGCTGCACGGTTTGTCTTCTTTTTCTTAGGTTTCTTTGACGAGCCGACAGAAGGTCTACCAGTGAGCTTCTGCACCAGGGCACGGAAATTGCCCGGATCGGTATTGACAATTATTGGGGCAAAAATCTGCACAATTCGTATGGTTGGGGTGATCTTATTGCATGAAGAAGCTCCACTGGAGGCAGCGTTGAGCTTAGATATTGCATGATAGGACTTCTTCGGGCCAAGATAATTCTTGGTCCGGCTCAATTGCTTATCGCTGGACTCCATGAAATTTGTTAGAGCTTCTGTAGCTATGCTTGCAATCGATAGCTTCCCTGAATTCCATATATAAAGAGAAAATTAAAGTATGAAGTTTACTTTTATGGTATATTGAAAGTATAATTGTTGGTATTGCTTAAGGCTGAAGATAGTGAAAGAGTTGACTCCATTGTGGAGGACGTCGGGCAGTGGAATTCGAATACAGGAGAAACTGCTTCTCACAGAGAGAAGTTGCCGTCAAACATCCGATTTGATTCCTCTGGTTTTCAGCGCTCTGTCCTCGCAACTTACACATGTCTCTATCGCTCCAATTTGTTTTATTGTTTTTATGAGCGAGCATTCATATTGACGCACAGGTGGGGAAGGGGACTGTTTCTTAAATGAATTAAGAAGTCACGAGAATTACATGCGTCTAATATTCGCCGTATAAACTGCAAGTCATCGACGTTGTAAATGGATTCATAAAAATAATGGAAGTTCTGCAAATGGTCTGCCGGTTCCAACCCAAACAGTTGGTACTGTCCGTCGTACTTTAGGGTTTTTTGCTATAAAATTATGTTTACGACATCTACCGCTTTCCAAAATTTCACGTGTACCGCAAAGCTCGGCGGGTCTGTTAGGCCGACCATATGTGGGGTTCAATGGCGTTCTTAATTTGCTGCCTAATTTCGGAAGACCATATTGAACTTCGTCATTTATTAATTTTTTTTAATGATTTTTCTTCCGCAGCTTTCTATATTCGAGTGTGTATGATAAATTTTTTCACGGTGATGCTGGTATGGGACGAGGGGGAAATTAACCTCGTGATCTCTTGCCTACAACATGATGCTTTAACCAATCAAACTACCACCACTACCCTTTAAGAGTTATATGTTATTATTAGATTATTTAAAAACAATTACTTATTATTTCTTTTTTATAGCTATTTTGTTTGTTTATATTTGATAAAAAAAAATTTAATGCTAAGTAAAATTATATTAGTTAGGGAATTAATTTTTATCGTCATGCCTATTTAAACATATCTATTTACAAGTTATTTATTAATAGGAAAATTTAATTTTTAAGTTGTAAAACAATTGATAAATATAAAAAGATCACCATTCAAATTTTAACTACCATTACAAAAAAATGTTTGAGATATTATACTTCTCTATAGAGGATTCGCTAGATTTCTATAAAAATTTCAAGAAGTTATTTCTTAGCATGTAATATATAAAACATAAAGTTTTAAGAGTGAATTTATAAACTTTACAATAAAAAGATGGTCAATTGACATTCATAGTTCAACAAAGTATGAGTAAAGATTAGTAAGAATTTAAAATATCAAAATCAAGCATATAAAGCATAAGCAACAATATCAAGAGAAGGAGAATAGTGATTGTACTCATTAAATTTGACACAACACTATTGCCCATAAGTCGAAGATGTTGGCAAACACATTATTCACATAAAACTTCCATGTAAATAGACCACTCATGTTTATCTAGTGAAATCAAATGTATTGCAGAACTATCAAGAGGACTATCTTCTTCTTATGGGAGACGTATCCTCAATGCGATAGTCATATCTACTTAAAGAGACAACAATTACTCTTGTAATATTTCTCTTTATAAAAGGAAAGAGCTCTCTACAAATGGTGGTGTTATATAATTGAGGTTATAATGTGCTCTCAAAGTATAAAGATCCTTAAGTACATTTACAAAGGTAATATTCATTTCAATTGTTTTCCTTAGTTTCATGTTCAATAGACAGGATGTGTTTGTTTTCCTTTCTATTTCTTTATTTAACATATCTTCCCATTTGAAAACTAGATCTAAGAGTTAGTGTTTTCTCGCTTAACTCACTCAAGGTAAACTTTACCTAGTCTATTCTGAGTCATGAATACATGTAAGCATAAAATGTTCAAGTATAGGAAAAATTGATGAAAAAGAAGGTTGGAGTAATCCTGATAAAGTGTATATGATTTTAATCTTTCTTATATATTGAAAAGGCATATCTAAGCATGATGATTGCTTCACATTTTAAGTTGAGTTAAAAATCCTTAGGCTTAGAGATAAATAAAATTTAATATTATTATTTTTCTTTTTATTTTTTTAATATATTTTGATATATTCTACATGTATGAGAATACTGAAGTGAAGAAAACTAACATAAATGTAAGAAAACATCCCTGCTAAATTTAAACGTCATGAAATATATAAAAAAAAACTAGCTAAAATATATGGAAAGGTTTTTTTTTTCCTTTTTAAAGTAAAATATTTTTAACTAAACTACCATGCATTTCTATTTTTCTTAGTTTTAAAATATTCTTACAATTGTTTCAACCTAAAAAATTAATAGATAATGATTATTTTTCCTTTTACAATAAGTAAGAAATTTTTAGAAATTAAAGAACACATACAATTAAATGTATTTATACATTCAATGTGATTTTTTTGTAAAATTTGATTTGTTCTTTATTATTTATAACATTTGTATATGTATAAAGTATGTGCTTTCATTGAATAGAATCACTTATTATTGCTATAGTTTTTATGAAGGGTTTTTTAAATTATTGAATGATTTGAAAGAGGAAAGAATGCATGGTTTAATAAATATTTACACTTGAAGATAAACTTCTCAAAAAATGAAATATACACTACTCAAAATCCTAAACTTAAGTGTTAAAAGATCTAG
This sequence comes from Sequoia sempervirens, assembly GCA_007258455.2. Lineage (NCBI taxonomy): Eukaryota > Viridiplantae > Streptophyta > Pinopsida > Cupressales > Cupressaceae > Sequoia > Sequoia sempervirens. The sequence goes on from VDFB02270651.1 coordinate 153,438,359, forward strand.
GGAAAATATGATATTAAATTTAGTTCATTCTCTTAGTAAAATAAACTAGTGATGTAATGTATTAATGATGTTGCAAAAAAAAAAAAAAAAATTCAAACATGGGTATTTAAGATCATAAGCAAAGAAGATGTGTTTCCTAATGAAAGGATCATTAAGGGACCAACTTTTTTTTTTTTGTTATGTGTAGAGGAGGAGATTCATTGTCCCTAAAATGATAAGGTCTCAAGAAGTGAATATCTCTCAACTACCTCAAAGATCAAATATTAGGTGATGGGATTGAGAATGAAGAGTATTTATGTAATTTAACTAAATAAATGCTAAATTACTAATAAAAAGAATAACAAAATTACCCCCAGAAAATGGTTGAACAATGGTCATTTTATAGAAAATGATAGAGCCCCTAGCCCTTGTAAGCTTTGAATTCCTAACAGAAGGCCTCATCACAACGAGGGACCCACAAGAAATGTAGGACAAATTTATGAAGGACCAAAAACACAACCGATTATGCATAGATTTGCAACGCCTAATTAGAAACCATTTGGGTTGCATAGGCATTTCGATAAACACAAGCAGTTGATCTTAGATATATGTGAAGAGGAAGTGTTTCCAGAGAAAGATAGAAGATATTTTGATCACTTCTATGTAGATTGCGAAAAGGATTTAAGGTAAACAAAACACCAGGAGAAACCTACATCTAATAGGGTGTTTGGATAGTCAAAGGAAAATATCCCTTCTAGACATGCAAGAGGTGTTACTGGTGGAGAAAAGGACTTTCAAAAGAAAAATCAACATCCATAGTGGCGTGAAAATGAAAAGAACATGGGTGCTTAGCATGTGCATTATCACAATCAGAAGGCATCATCTACTAAAAGAGAATAGAATAGAGATCTCTTCATATCAACGTTCTCACACACAAAGCATTCAAAGTAAAATGTATCATTTGAATAGTTAAGAGGAATTAATGGAGAACAAAAGGATTTTAAACATCAAAATCATCAACATCCAGAGAGTTGGGTTTTCAACCATCATGGTGAAGATGAAGAGAACATTGGTGGTCAACACATGCACTAGTCTAATCAGAAGGTAACATCTATATAGAGATAGTGGTCAAAATTTCAAGGCAGGTGAAATAGAAGAAAGGGATCAAGGGCCAAAATGAATATAGGAAAAAACCCACAAAGAAAAGAATGGAGGAAAGGAGCACAAAAAGAGAGCCAAGAAAACCACATTGTAATGTCTAAAGTAGGGGTTGATGTCTCCAAGAAGGTGGATAAGGATATACCTCCATAGCTGTAGGGAATCATCAAGGTAACATTTCTAGAGCATTTGCTGCAACTGTAAGTTTAAGATCTGAGTGAAAGGTCCTCATACATGTAAGTTTTGGAACCTTACCTTGGATTTAAAAAAAATTAAGGATTTAATATTTGATGAATGCGAAGAAGCTATGAAAAATTTCTACCTAGATTAGAGTAAAGGCATTTTTATTGTTCTATTTTCTAACAAAAATTGCAAAGATGAGGTTTTCAAGATCAAATCATGGTCATTTCAAGGATCTATTTTATACATGCAATATTGGACTCCAAATTTTAAATATGAGGATTTTGTGGCTCATTTTATTCCTTTTTGGTTCTAAATGCATGCATTACCATTGGAATATATAGGGAGTTGAATTTCATAGAAATAATGGCTAAACATATAGGCATCTTTCTTAAGCATGATTTTATTTTCTTCAATAACCCATCAAAGCTAGTCAGGTTGTGTGTATTGCTCGACACAACAAAGAAGCTTCCAACGAATATAGAGATAACATCCAAATTTGGGAAATGGTTGCAAGAGTTAATCATTGAAACCCCTCAAAATGCATGTGATCAATGTCATATGTTAGGGCATTCTATTTCTGAATGTACAAAAATGGAAAATACACAAAATCAAGCTCATATTTGGAAAAATAGGGGGCAAGGCACAAACCTGAGTTAGTAGGTTTCAACAACTACACACCATTTAGACGCAGTGGTCAAGAGTTGTAGAAATCAAATTATTCCAAAATATAAACAACAAGGATTCAAGGAGCCTACAATGGGAGAAGGAGGAATAAATAAAAATGACTTATCACCAATCATGAGTGGAAAGAAATTTTCAATGTGCATATATTTTGCTAAAATACTAGATATACTTTCCCCATCTCTACAAATTTTTGAACATTAATTGGATGTTGTAGTCAGGAAATTGATGTTTCAAGACTCATGGTCACTTATACTAGCTGGTAAAATGGAAAAATAAGAAGTAATTTTGACCCAAGCAAAGGATCTTTCTCTTGGCGTAGAATGGATACAACTACATGATATCTCAAAGAACAATGAGAAGGTTAGTGATGCAAAGTTGGAAGTTTTAGCAAAGAAGATCTTTTTGTCAGTTGGCTCAGAAATAGTTGATGAAATAGCAGATGTAATTGTAGAAGAAGGGGATTTATGGGATTGCAACTTTTCAAAAGACAAGGGGGTAATTAGTAGTAATATATCAGAGCCATCAACTCAAAATGTTCAGACAAATAATTAGCCATTGACTGGAGCAGATCAATTACTAAGGTAGGATGATGTAGAGTATGATTATTCACAATCCTTATCTATATCTCAGACCCCATGCCAATTAATGACAAACAAATGTCCAGGAAAGAGAGCTTGCAAATCAAAGCTTACAAATCTAGAGGAGGAAATAGATGTAGGAGTCCAAAAGACATTATATGATTTGATTACAAACTCAACAAATAAGTGATTGAGGAGAGCCTGTTTCTCTCCTCGCACATAATAAAAATCATATCATGGAATTTCAGGGGTATTAATTCCCCTAACAAACACACTCACATCAAACATCAAGTGGATAGGTGTTGAGCTGATATTGTGATTCTTCAAGAAACAAAAACTTTAGTATTCACATATGAAGCTACAATAAAAAAATGGCAGTTGTGGAAATTAGTGCACTCGCCTACTCAATGTGCATCAGGGGGGCTAGTGACTTTATGGAATCCAAATTTAGTAATGGGATGTCAAGCAAAAATGAGAATAATTAGAAATTGTTGGAAATAACAAAATTTTACTTAAAATTTTGGTTGCTTAGCATTTATGGGCCATCCTCCACTTCTGATAAGAAAAATTTGTTGGAATCACACAAGTATTAATTGATTTAGGGGATGAAAAATTTATACTGGCAGGAGACTGTAATGCTATTACTTCACTACAAGAAAAGAAAGGGGGCATTAGTCCCCCACCCAAAGTAATGGTAGATTTTAGCACATTCATTAGAATTAATGCTTTGAGGGATATTATTCCACCTAAGGGAAATTTTACATGGACAAATATAAGGAAAGGATTTCTCCAGATAGCGGTAAGACTGGATAGATACCTTGTCTTATCTAACTAGTTTAGCTCACAACATAATTTATTATTAGATATCTTTCCTTTTCGAGATTCTGATCATTATGCAATCTCTTTCAACCTCTCAAATGTCTCTTGTCTGAGAATCAAATATTCTTTTAAGTTTGAGAGGATGTGGTTTAGACATCCCCACTTTATGGATTTGATTCATCATTGGTGGACTATGGCTCCATATGAACATGGCATAATGATGTTTTAGCTATGTAAAAATTTAATACACATTAAGGAACAACTCATAAAATGGAATAAGGAGGTTTTCAAGAACATTTTTCATCAAAAAGAGTTAATTCGTAAAGAACTGGAAGATGTGCATGAAAACATTATTTAACATGGTTTGGATGATTTCTCATATGTAAACAAAATAAATTGCAAGAGGAGTGGGAAGAATTATGTGCAATAGAAGAGATATATTGGAGGAAAAGGTCAAGGGAGTTATGGTTGAGGGAGGGTGATTGTAATACCAAGTATTTCCATGCTTCTACTTAGATTAAAAGGGCTGCTAAAGTCATTTAGTCTGTCCAAGAGATTCCAACTAGAAATTGGCTTACTAATGAAGAAGATATAAGTAGAGAGTGTGTTATATACTATTTAGAACTCTTATCTACACCTCAAGGTAGAGGAGAACAAAATTATAAAGATGAAGCATAACTTTTGGAAGCAATTCCAAAAATTGTTATTGAAAGGGATAATGATTCTTTAATGAGACCATTCTCATTAGAGGAGGTTAAAAAAGTTGTTTTCTCTTTGGCTCCAGATAAATCTCCTAGCCCAAACGGTTTTACTGCCCTCTTTTCCCAAAAATGCTAGGACATTTTGTGCTTTGATTTTTTGTGGGAACTTGAAGAATCAAGAAGAATGGGTACAATGCTAAAACAATTCAATGTAACAAATATAGCAATTTTTCCCAAAGTTAAGGACCCTAAAACATTTACAGAATATAGACTGATATCCTTATGTAATACAATCTATAAGATCTTTACTAAGGAAAACTATTTTATGTTGCAACCCATTATACCAAAGATAATTTCCCAAGATCAAGGTGGGTTTGTTTCGGGAAGAGAAAATTTTGAAGGGGCTATTGTATCCCATGAAGCTTTGCACTCAATTTCTACTACTAATGCTCCTTCCATCATTATCAAGTTGGACATGATGAAGGCTTATGGCAAAGTTAATTGGAAGTTCTTGAAAATAGTGCTTGAAAAGTTTGGATTTAGTGCAAGATGGTGCAGATGGATACTATCATATTTTTTAGGGGAAAAGTTTTCAATCATACTCAATGGATCTCACACTAGTTTATTTAGTGCATTACAAGGTGTTAGGCAAGGGGACCTGCTTTCACCCTTCTTGTTTATAATCATGGCTGAGGCGTTGAGTAGGTTCATTATTAGCAAACATTCTTAGGGGCTTTGGAGGGGATCCAAATTGAAAACTTAGGTTTAGTAGTCACACATTCTCTTCTTCTAGATGACACCAATTTGTTTGGGAAAGCCACCATTGCAGAAGAAAAATAGATTAAAGAAGTTCTAGATAGATATTTGTTAGCATCAGGTCAAAAGATAAATGCTTCAAATTCAAAATACATTCTTAACACACAAGAGGAGACAGGAAAAAATAAAGTCAAAATTCTTGGATTTTAACAAGCTATCTTACCATGTACCTATTTAGGGATTCCTTTTTTCTCAGGTCCAAACAAGGAAGCATATTGGGTGAAAGTAATAGAAATACTAAAGTCAAGGATCCTATTATGGAAGGCTAGATGGCTATCTTTGTTAGGGATAATTCTTTTGGTAAAAGCAATCTTGTCCTTGATTCCTAATTATTTTCTAGTAGTTCTCAAAGCTCCATAATCAGTAATAACAAAAACTGAGAAAGTTAGTAGATGCTTCATCTGGAATGGAATATTGATGAAAAAGAGAAGGTGCCACTAATATCATTAGAGGGAATGGCATGGGACAAATGTCAAGGTGGGGCTAGAATCCAAAACATAGCAAATAGGAATAAAGCATTTAGTGCAAAACTGGTTTTTCAAATGTATATAAAACCAAAGGCTAAATGGTGCATAATTATGCAAACAAAATATGTGGATAACTTGAATCCCTAAGAATTCTTACCATCTCTAATCCCCCAAAAGGATCGGCTATGTGGAATTTTCTGATTTCTTGTAGGAAATTAATTACTACATACATTTCATGGGAGGTAAATAATGGTAGGAGTGTCAAATTTTGGAGTGATTTTTGGAATGGGAATTGTCCTTTGCAGAATAACCTCAATTTAATTCATGCAATTGTAACTTTAAAGGAGGCAAGTGGAATTTTTTTTGGATTATGTGCAATTAGTTGAAGATGTAACAAAAAAGGTGATTTGGAAGAGCATCTCAAATCCTTCTCTTTCTATAAAACAATGTAATAGGATTCAAAAATATTAATTGAACATGTGGTTCTTCTTTCTTCAAAATCTGACAGATTTGTTTGAGCAGCATCAAAAGATGGTAATTACATAATTAAGCAAGGTTACAAGGATCTAAGTAAGAAAACACGTCAACTAGCTCCTCAAAGGGCTTATTCATTTGGTTGGAACAAAAAAATTCTACCTAAGGCTAGGAGTTTTGTTTGGTTGGCATTAAGGAAGAGAATTCTAAATAGTGACTAGCTAACAAAGATAAAAATAGAAGATCCTTTTAAATTCTCATTATGTGATGAGGAGCTAGAATATGTAAATAATTTTTTTATTAAATGAAATTTTGTGCCACAGTGTTGGACCTTTATTATGATCAAGCTTAACTTTTATACTCCTTTATGGAATTTATGGTGGGAGCATAACTTGTGCATTTTCAAGAAAGTAGCTTCATCAACTAATTCAGTAAATGCAAAAATTGAGAAGGTAGTTTCTAAGACTATAAATTCAAGTGTTCAAAAGCATAAGGGTATTAGCTTAGTTTTTACAAGTTGGGATGACTAGATTCTACACAACTAGAAGGGTTTAAAGGTTCCATTTCTAGGTAGTCTATTAAATTTACATTCTATGAAGAGTGATTGGAAGCATGTTAAATGGAAGGCACCCTAGGAGGGTTTCATAAAATTTAATTTTGATGGGGCATCAAAAGGAAATCCAGGGGAGTCAGGGGCAGGTATCGATTTAAGAGATTCAAGGGGAAAGTTAATAGTAGTTTGTTCTAATCATCTCCCAAAAGGTTCCAACAATCTTGCAGAGTCAAAAGAACTTTTTATATGATTGGAGATTGCATTGAAGCTTGGCATTGCAAAGTTGCATATTGAAGGCGATTCTTCACTGATTGTTAATGCTTGCAGAGGAAAAGACATTCAAAATTGGAGTTTAGGTTACATTCTTCAAAGAGCCTAGTATTTGCAAGAAATTTTTTAGAATTACCAAATCACTCACACATATCGTGAAGGTAACAAGTTAGAAGATTACTTAGCAAATATGGGATGTAATAATCAGGAAATTTTTCTAGCCCAACACATTAGTCGAATCAGAGAACACCCTCAGTTGGACGAAATTGCACACCAAGATGCTTTAAATATGGAATATTCTAAAGGAACAAAAGGTTCTTTTTTTACATATACACATATATACATTATGTCATCAAAAAGGGAAGCATGTTATACACCAAGAAATCTTAGTACACATGTGGTAGGTGGATAGTCAGCTTATTGTTCAATATTCTAAAGTTTATCATAAAGTATGCTATGGCTGATGGTCATCTTACTATTCAACACTCTAAATTTCAACAAAAAATATGCCATGGTTATTTGTCAAATCCCTATCTGGTTCATGTGTTGAGATGCACTTTTTCCAAATTGGAAATGTGTCTGAACTTATTGGCTTGATATTGGCAGGGTTCTGTTCTTTTCTTCCATTGATTGACCAGACTATTCTCCATCGGTGAGACCTTGTTCACAATCCCCTTGATGAACTAATATCACTCTTTTGTTGTCAATTGTTTCTTCGGTGGGATGTACTCTTGTCAGTGAGACCTTTTCTTTAATCCCATTGATGGTCTGGTGGTCTTTATCAATTCAACGTCATGTTCTATTGGTGTAAGTTTTCTCTATCGACAGATCATATGTTTTGTCTTATCGATAGAATGATAACACTTTCTTGTCGGTGGGACACTAAACTATCGATGGGACTCTCCACTATGTCTCGGCAATGGATCGATGACTATGATGGGACCCAAGCTGACAAGTGGGGAGCAATAGTTCGTGTTGACTTGGTAGTGGGGACCACATTGACCAGTGTGATCTTCATTGGTATGACATCCTCATATCGGTGGGAGTTAATTTGTTGTCTCGCCGATATGTTGATACATGGTGAACCTTTTCAATGGCAAAGTGGACATCAGAAGGACTTGTTTGTATTGGTGGGAAGCGATATGGTGTCTCCCCATTGTGGCAATGGACTTGGTCGATGATATACTTTTAGGAGCCTATTTCGGTGGGATGATGAGTGATCGGTGAGACACGGTCTCTTGTCTCACCAATTCTCTAATGGCTACTTTGTTTGGTAGATATTACACTCATGGAAGTGACTCAAATAAATTGACGAGTGGTTTGTGGTTGTCTCATCGGTGGCCCAATATGGTAACTACTATGTCACACTTTGTCTACATTCACGGTAAATTTGAAGAATAGTAAAGTTACAATGGCATATAGGGGAGGGAAGATAGATACCAATCATAATGGTTTTTGTTGGTTATGTTCAGCTACTCTATATCATATGTTGTAATTATTTATAAATATTAATGTAATCTATAGGCTTTTTCCTTTTGCTAGAAATAATAAGAACAAAATTAATTGATTATAGGGATAAATAATAGAATTAAATATCTAATATATAGAAATATAAAGTGCATAAATCATATATTTTACCCTCAAGAAAGTTATCTCACAGTGATAGAAAACTGCGCACCACAAGGACGTTTATGCCCCATATTGTGGTCTCTAATAAAACATACAACAAGAGTCTAAAATATGAGAAGTCTGGCTTGTAAAACCTATACATCTGCACAAAAATGATACAAGAAAAATGTTGTGATCTATTTTGAGGCTAGCCTTAGTCAAACCCCCATTTTGGTATTTCCCTCTCCATAGACAAACAAATAGGATTGAGATAGATAAAAATGAATAAAGCAAAAGACATGTAATATTGTGGCAACAAAAATTGTACTTCCTTCTTGGAGAAAGTACAATCCCTTGCCTGATTTGGACCTATTTGGGTATGATTTCATTAAATACTCTTTAAATCATCATTAATAGTCCCCTAAGATGCTTTATTTCAGATCTTGAGGCTTATTACAGCTAAAACCCCAAAAAATTTACCAAAAACAGTAAAAAATTTAACCCACCCAGAAAATCCATGGTGGGACTCATATGCCACCTTGAATATATGTGTCCCCCTAGGTGGGACCCATATGCCAGGGCTGGCGTATGAGTCCCATTTGAGGCATTCTTAGGGTTTGAGTAAGAAAATTAGTTTTTTAATTCAAATAATTGGTTGATGTTAGCTTTTGAGATCTGAATAATAGTAAATTAGGTGTTAATGCCTATATAAGAAAGCTCTTAAGTCATTATTTCATCTAAGCAATAATTTTCAAGAGCAATTTCAACATCCAAGCATTCAAGATTCTTCAAGCATTCTTTCACAAAGAGCATTCAAGTTTCAAAAGCAAGCAAAGTTGAAGTCTTGGAGTAGCATTAAAGTGTTTTTGTAAGTCTTCAAGCTCACTTTTATTCAAGATATAGCATTGTCAAGGGCTGATCATGGTTTTCTATAGTGAATCATGTTGTATTCTAGGTTGGGGAGATACAACTAGCCATCAAGCCAAGCCTTATGACTTATTTCCTAAGCGATTCCATCTTCCATTATCACTCTACATTCAACCTAAGGAAGGTACAAGCACTACTAGGGATCATTTGGGTGATTAGAGATCTCTCAAAGTGATTCATTCATCTTCATGTTGCATTCATGGACCTCATTCTTGCACATTAGAATAGGGATACATTGCCTTTCAGATTTCCTAATATTAGACACACTTAAGGTTAGGGTTTACATTCCTATTTACATGTAAGTTTCATTGTTTCTATGAAGGTTTAATTACCAAACTAGGAGTTTGATCGAGGCAAACCTCCCATAAGCAAATCAAGTCTGGGTGAAGCCACAATAGTGGTTTATAATTGAACTGAGGAAGGAAAAATCACAAAAAATGAATGCATGGCAAAAAACTTGATTTTAGGGGTTCGTACAAACCTATTGGTTCGACCGAACCCATTAGGGGTTTGCTAGAACCTGGGTTTGGTCATACCCTTTTAATTCTTTCCTGCCAAAAAGGACAATAAAACCCCTTATAAAAGGGGGTTCCAATGAACCCTGGTTCAAGCAAACCCCTAGAGGTTCGCTCGAACCCCTAGGGGTTCATTCGAACCCCCCTTTAACCTCATCCCCCCCTGAAACACAAAAAAACCCTGAATTTTAGCACTTCAGAGCTTGGGTTGAGGATGAAAATGGATGTATCTTCACAAACCCAACTGGAATTAGGTAGTCCTTAGAAGGAGCTATCCAATGAATATAATTTTAATATTTTTGGTTTTATTATGTATTTGTTTTTAGTTTTATTAAACATAGGTTTTTCATCGAAAATGAAGGTCTCCTTTCGCACATGTGGAAAAATAAAGATTATCAAAAAAAAAATTGAAAAATATGAGTGCACTAGATATTGAAGTCTGATCCAACAAAAAAAAAATTGATATATACAAAAAATGTTATGCGTTATACGGTCACGCTATGTCTGAATTGTAATTGGTTTGACTTTGAAACTTGATTAAAGAAAAATATTCAATAAAAAATTGTCTACCAAGTGGAAGCACTAGATATCGAGTTAAGAATCTAAATTCAAAAGAATTAGAATTTTATCCTTCATGGAAAAAAAGTTATGCGTTATATGGTGTGCATCACTTTTTAAAAATGTTGTTTTAAAAAAAAAAGTTTTTGTGGGAGATGGAAAAAGAAGTGCAATTTGATTCCAAAACTTTTGAAAAAAATATTTTTAGAATCTATAGACAAAATGTGATGAGACTCTAGTTTGCATCATCTTCAAATTCTTCATGGTTTAGCCGCTATAAGTGCTTGAATGTGAAGATTTAGTTTAAAATAATAATTTCAGTGTCCAGTTTGGCCAAAAATTGTAAACCACTATTGTGTGATCACCCGTCTATATTATGTTTTGCAGTTCTTTTCACAGATTTAGATCCAGGAATCAATTTGGGAGAATAAAGCAAGTGTTGAAGTGAAGATCTAAACTTTGAATTCCTAAAAAGCATAATGGGATTGATACACTAGAAGTGGCGTATGAGTCCCACTATAGACATTTTTCTAATTTTTTGTAGTTTTAGATACCATTTTTCTAGAAACTAGTTCCTGCCCAAAAACCCTTATCTAGGATTGATATGCCCAGACTGGTGTATGATTCCCAATAGGCTAGGTTTTCAATATTTTTGTTGTCTCAAAGCTTATTTCAACCTTCTTCAGGTTTTTAGGTGTATACTTCTGAGATATCACCTCTCTGTTCTTTTTTATATACATTTTTAGGTCATATAATTAAAGATTGCATCATATTAGGGTTAAGCATTACATTTTTCATCTCATTTATCTTTCCACGTCTTAACTTAGTGGTGAACCCCTCATTAGTTTACAATGAGACCTTAGGGAAGTCCTATTACAAAGTCTCTTTCTCCTTTGCATTGAGATCTTTAGGGTTTTCCTTCAATGAGATAATTGGAAAGTGGGTTTTCTATATGTCGTAAACCATACAAAAGCATCTCACCCATTTTTAGTTGTTTCATTTTGGTGAACCTACATTTAGAATGCCATAATTCTGATTTGGAGTGCATCATCATCCTAGATCTTGCTTGCATTAACATTGCATTAGGATTTGTACTAGTTAATTGGCATTCTATGGTTTCTAATCCTTGCATTAGTGAAAGTGAATATAGGTTGCATTTTTGCATCTCAAATAATTGAAAAACAAATAAAATATGCATTGGCATAAAAAGCATGAATAGTCATTTAAATTTTTTTTTTATAAAAAAACCCTCACTAGGACTCATATGCCCATCTGGGTGATTTAGTCCTAATGCAAATTTTGAACTCTATTTTACAAAATTGAATTCCCTATTTCTGAGCTTCTATTTTCTGTTGCAATCTTTCTATTTCAATTTGCATAGCTTTTGTTACATTCAAATCATTAGAGGTAGCTTAATTTGCATTCCTTGAAATTTTGGATAGAAATAGATTCTTGGACTTTTCATTTTCAGCATTAGTTCATAGTTCAATTAGATTAGGTTACATTAGGATGCATCCATTAGAAAACAAAACCAAAAACACTTACAAATGGATGAACCACTTAGACAAAGCATAGTTCTTTTACCATGTCAAATCACTTTTTCCAAGTTAACCTAACCCTCAAGCCTTTTAGTAGTGATGACTTTAACATGTTAGATGAAGCCCTTGAGGATTTCATCTCACAACGTTCATCCACTAAGGCTTACCATGACAAATCAAAACCAAGAGACGTTAATGTGATTCAACCTCAACTTATCCTTTACCCACCTTCACACAAACCTCAAAATAAAACCAAAACTGTTTACACTCTTGAGCCACCTAGGAACAATGTTTTGCAGCAACCAAGTCATAATACCATTTCTCATACATATAACACTAGAAAAAATTTGCAACCAAAACAACCAACTACAACACCTTTACCTTTACCTAACCCCATCTTTCCTAGTGCTCCTCGTTTTTCTTCGCATAGTGGGAAGGTGTATGATCTTATTGAAAAACTTAAGAATACTCCCTCAAAAATATCCCTATGGGATTTGATTCAAAGCTCACCTAATTATCACACCATGCTTCAAACAGTCTTACAACAAGTTGTGATCCCCTCTAATAGAAATGCAAGTGATATGGAAAATCTAATTAAAGGAATGAATACAATCAATGTAGACATTAATTTTCACCAACATGAGATCCCTCCCTTGGAGATGAGAAAGAAGCATGATGCCTTCATGATAATAGAAAGATTCAATAGAACAAGAATGAAAAGAACCCTTGTTGATAACAAGTCAACCCTTAATGTCTACAATGTGAATCTTTTAGAGAGACAGGGCATAGATAAATCAAAAATTGAAACTAATTCCATATTGATGTGAGGATTTGAAAATGTAGGAAAGCAATCGCTCAGTGTGATTACTTTACCTATTACAGTTGGAAAGGATACCTTGCAAAATCCTATTCATGTTATGCCTCATGATCTTTCATACAATCTTCTTTTGGGAATACTTTGGATTGATGAGATGCATGTGTTGCCTTCAACTCTGCACCGTATCATGATGTACATCTAATACAATAAGGTATACCAAATTGAAATAGACCCTGAGCTTGAAAGTTGCTTACAATTTGAAAAAGGAATGACAAGTCCTCTAAACACATTAATTCCAACATCGAACATAGAACCTATGAAAGAGGAAAAATGAAAAATGGAAACAGTGTCAAAATTATTGGATGATGATTGGGGTTCCTTAGAATTCACACCATCATTTATGGGGGAATACATAATCACAAATAAAGAAGATGAAAATAAAAAACAACCAATGGTGATGTTGACGCAAACTTCAAAAGAAAACTCACAAGCATCTACCTCGTCTATTCTAGAAAAAGACACAAGTTATACAAAAAGAATTCATGAATAGTTTACCAACAACCACCAAACTTGAAAGAAATGGAAAGAATTTATAGAAAAGGCTATGAGTTCATGAAATAACTTGGTTATAGTGGAAAAGGATGTGGCAAAAAAGAGCAAGGTATTCATGTTCCTATAGAACCTAATATGCAAGAAACAAAAAGTGGTTTAGGGTATTTCCCTTCTAAAATCATGCAAGAAACAAAAAGGCCCTCGCTAAACATCAAAACTTCATGTGTAATCCTAAAAAAAATCCCATCTTGAAGCATCCAGAATTGATTGATACAACTTGTGAAGCATCATTGGAATTTTTTGAAAATGATGAAGCCTTGAAAATAATAATAGGAGTTTATTACAAACCATTTACTCCTAAAAATAAAGGGGTTATATGTGCTAGATTAGTATCAAGAAAAAAGTTGAAGAAGAGGAAAGTAGTGAAGTTGACATGAACAAAGAAGAGTACAACCATGAATTTCCGAAACAAAATGCACTTCCTTTAGGAGATACAATGGACATACTGATGGATATTGGGCATGTGCAGGATCATGGTATGCCAAACAGGCCCTTAAGTGGCAAAAAAATTAGAAAAATCAGTGTTAGGCAACTTGATGTAAATATTTGAATAAGTTATCTATATTATTTCAAAAATATGTAAGAATAGAATTTGTATAAAATTGAATTTAGTTTCTAAAATACTAGGTTTATTTAAAATAAATAAAATCTATTTGGTGAAAATTTGAAATTTCAATGCAGTAGTACTTAAATTTCAGGAAAAATAAGAAGTAGGTGTCCACACCTAACCATAATAAAATGATAATATTTTTTTGTAAGATTTTATATATAAGTAGAGGACTCATGTCCGGATGTGCTGCATATTTTTTTGTAATTTTTTTCCAAGTAAATAATTAATTATGAATTTTGTATTACAACTTTTAGAAAATATAAAACTCATATGTCGACCACCTTAACTTGGTCAAAATTCATGAAATTTAATTTTCCTTTTTAATCCTATAGTATAAAAGCATAGAATGTGGCGCATGTTTTGGATTCGAAAAATATGATACCGTTTGAAAGTTATAGATGTTTTCAATCAGCCTATCGATCAGACTTTAGTCGTAATTCTAATAGAAAATGAATAATAATTATTTATTAAATTTAAATTAAATCATAATTTATATTTTTGGAAAGCTGAGAATCTCCTCAAAAAACCCTTTTCGTTTCATTAATTTTGGGTGAAAAAAAAGTCGTCAGCCACATACCCTACAAATATTGCCACTTTTTGGCATACCATGATCCTACACATACCCTATTAATAATGAAGAAAATGTGATTAAGATAGGAAAGTGCCTTGATGATGAAGAACAAGAAGACCATGCAACTTTACTCCATGATTTTCTTAAAATTTTAGCTTGGAATTATTCAGAAATTCCAAGAATTGGCCCTAAAAATTGAAACATACAACATAGTCCTCACTGAAAATGCTAAAATTGTTAGAAAAAAGATTCGAAAGATGAACCCTAAGATAGATTTGTTGGTTAAAGCTGAGATTGAGAATCTCCTCGAAGTTGGTTTTATACATCCTATAGACTATTCTCCTTGGATCTCAAACATTATTGTAGTCGTGAAACTGGATAATTGTATTAGGATGTGTATGGATTTTTCATGATTTGAATAAAGCATCTTTAAATGATGACTTTCCCCTTCCTAATATTGACATGATAGTAGATTCAACTATGGGACATGCTTTTTTGTCATTCATGGATGAATTTTTAGGATACAATCAAATCCTTATTGACCCTCAAGATTAGTATAAAACAACATTTACAATAGCTTAGGGAACATTTTTTTGGGTAATGATGCCCTTTGGATTGAAAAATGTGGGCGCAACATATCAATAAGCTATGAAATTGATATTTAATGATTATATACATAAGATTTTAGAAGATTATGATTATGATATTCTAGCCAAATATTTAACTAGACAAGACAATGTAAATGTCCTCTGAAAAATATTTGAGCGAATGCAAAAATACATGAGATTGAATGCAAAAAAGTGTGTCTTTGGTGTAGATAGTGGAAAAATTCTAGGTTTTATCATATCTCACAGAGGCATTGAAGTGGAAACAAAGAAAATTGATGCTATAGTTAACATGCCACCTCCTAGAAACATCTCTCAATTACGCACTTTACAAGGAATAATTCAAGCATCCATCATTTTATGGCATCCTTAGTAGATTGAACGTTACCATTTACACATCTCCTTCAAAAAGATGTTCAATTTAATTGAAACAAGAATTGTAAATAGGATTTTGAGAGTTTGAAAAATTATCTTGTCACTCCACCTATTTTACATTCTGGTATGCAAAATAAACTATTCATCCTTTATACAGTAGTATCAGACCATGCTCTTATAGCATTATTGGCTCAACAAGATGAAAAAGGTAAAGAACATCTTGTTGATTACATTGGCTGAACTTTGATTGATTATGAGAAATGATACACAATGATAGAAAAATAATGTTTGGCTCTTGTATTCACAAGTAAATTGAAACATTACTTACTAAACACTAAAATACACATGACGATAAAATTCGATCCTTTAAGACATATTTTCACTAAAGTAGATTTATCAGTACGCTTAGCTAAGTGGGTGATGTTGTTAACTAAGTTTGACCTTAAATTTGTTTCACAAAAAGTAATTAAAGGCCAGGCCTTGACCAATGAACTAGCCGATGCTCCTTCCCCTTTATCGTTACCAAGTAGTGATTCATTCCCTACTGATAACATGTTGACAATTGAAACTAATGGATGGGGTTTATATTTTAAAGGATCTAAGTGTAGAACTATCTACGATGTGGGAGTTATAATAATACCACTTGTGGGGGAGCCTATTCCCTTGTCTTATCAATTAAACTTCCTATCTACAAACAACACTACCGAGTATGAAGCATTGTTCATTGGATTGTGTGCCACTTTAATTATGGGTGCTAGAGACATTATGATATTTGGTGAATTAGAATTGCTCATTAAACAAATAAATGGAACACATCAAGTGAAGCATGACAAATTATCAAAATACAAGGATCTTAGAATGATTTTTTTAGAGAAGTTTGAATCATTTACCATTAACAACATCCATTGAAAAGATAATCGACATGTGGATGCAATGGAAAGTGTAACTTCCCTTTTATCTCCTCAAGATCCTTCAAAAGACTTTACCTTCATTGTGCATATAGTTATGAAACCATCAATCAAAGATAAAGTAGAAGAAGTATTATCAACAACCACAAAAGACTTGACTAAATGGTATAATCCAATATTTAATTATTTGAGAGATGGTACCCTTCTTGATGCAACAACTAAGAACATCCAAGCCCACCTTTGAAACTTGCATTTAAGTATATAATTCTTGTCAATTTGTTATAACGAAGATCATTTGATGGTATCTTAATTAGATTCTTTAAAATGTTGGAAAAACAAGGACAAACAACTAAGAGGGGGGGTGAATAAGTTGTCATGGAATACTTAAACTTCTCAGATTTAACTTTATCTCAGATCTAATGAAAGAACAATAAACCATAAAATATTAACACATCAGAAGCACATAGAACACCAAGATTTTTATGTGGAATCTCTATTAGTGGAAAAACCATGGTGGATGTTAGTCCACAATATTATACCTTGTTAAAAGTATAATGAAAAATAATGGGAATGCACATGCATTGAGGCACATTGCCTAGAGCTCACTGCTCAAATATAAGAGGGATCACTTCCCAAGAATAAAAAGAAATTTGGATTAGATCCGTAGGGTATGAACTGAGAAAATAGCTTCTACACAAGCTTGATTATAGTTCCAGTTAAGCACATAAATACTTCTTCACACTTTACTCAAACTTCTTCACACTTTTCTCTACAATCAATTGATTAGATCACTTTTCATACACTTGCACTTTCTCTGGATCTTCCTCACTTCACACACACACACACTAATTTATCACAAACAACCATTGTTATATATTTGCAACCTGGATTTACATCAACAACTCCATCAGCCAAAAGTATAAAACAAGTTTACAATGTTGGACCAAATTTACAAATAATTTTTTTAATGCAAATCATACATGGTCGGCTAATATTATGATTTAACCTGAAAAATATCCTTGAGTGTTCCAAACATTCAAATTTAAATCTCCAAGGATCCACAACACATTGCAACCATCATGTCGGCCAAGAACATGAAAACCCAAACACACACGAGAAAAATCTTTGACCACAAGCACACCGATCATCACGAACGTACACCAATGATAGATAATGATCTAAAAGCATGCACAAGAAACAATAACTAAGATAGAAACATCCACAACAACAGAAATCACTAGAATCACATAAAATTCAATCAGGAACACTCATAGAGACCATAGAAACACTATCAGAACACAACTATCCATAACACAATCAAATCTTCACACGAACCTCTAATACTTCTAGTAGATGATCTAGATACTCACAACAATAAACCCTTTAGTCCACAACAACTAATATTCAATGTATGGATGAAGACAACTTCATGACCTTCACTATTCCTCTGGCAACCTGTAACTCTTCCTTCAACAATTTTCTCAATGTCCCCGACATATTCAAACTTCAATACAATAATTCTAATAGTGTTGACATAAATGACAACCACATATCAGAAACACAACCACAAAATCCAACAATCTCCCAACAATCTCCCCCTTTGGCATTGAAGGCAACACATGATCAATGTGAAAAATACTATCAACACAACTACACTTCCTCCTCCTTTGATTCTGACTCTTTTCCTTAATTTCTCTTCTCCCCCTTTGATATCAATGGAAAAGATAAGCATTATCTTACCACATACAAGCTCTGAACCACATATATTCACATTTGACTACTCCCCCTAAGTAGAAACCATGAAAAACATCAATCCAAATCAAGAAATATCTATGAAGCACACATATTGATGCAAGTAAATGCATCTCTAGTTCATATCAGGAGGGGTAATCAACCCTAGAATTCCTCTGAGATACTAAAAAGTATCCTTCGACAACGGTTTGGTGAAAATTTCTACAATCTATTCTTTGGTTGGTACATACTCTAGTCTGACTTCTTTCTCACTCACTTTCTCCCTCAAGAAGTGAAACTTGATTGATATATGCTTGTTCTTAGAGTGTATCACCATATTCTTTGATATGTTTACTATACTTCAGTTGTCATAGTATATGGCAATAGGCTCATCATATACTACTTTGATATCTTTCAACATTTTTTTCATCCACATCACTTGAGTATAGTTATTTGCAGCAACAATATACTTAGCCTCAGCAGTAGATAGAGAAATAGAATTCTACTTTTTACTCAACCAAGACACCAGCTTCTTCCCTAGGAAGAAGGCACCACCACTAGTACTCTTCCAGTCATTTGCATCTCCTGCCCAATCCACATCAGTATATGTAGTCAAAGTAAGATCATCATCCTTAGGATACCAAAGCCCAAAGTCAATTGTTCCTTTTAGATATCTAAAGATTCTCTTTACAACAGTCACATGAGACTCTTTTGGATCAGCCTCAAATCTAGTAACCATACATACAACATTCATAATGTCAAATTTGGTTTGATTTAAATAGAGAAATCCACAAATCATTGACCTGTATCTTGTTTTATTTTCTTGAGGATAATCATCATTCTATGTTAACTTGCATGTGGTTACCATGGGAGTACTAATAGGCTTTGAGTCTTACATGCCAAACTTCTGCAACAACTCTTTCACATATTTAGACTAAAAATTTCATTGTCTAACTGAGTAACTTGTAATCCCAAAAAGAACTTCATCTCTCCAATCATACTCATTTCATCAGCAAACTTCATACATAGATTATCATCTCCTCCAAAAATAATGTCATCAACAAAGACCTCAATAATCAAGTCTTTGTCATGATCCAACTTGAAATACAAATTTTTGTCAACAATACCTTTATTGAATCCAAGATTTAGTAAATATTTATCCAGTCTAGCATATTAGGTTATGGGGGATTTCTTGAGTCCATATAGTCCTTTCTTTAATCGACAAACCATGTCTTCCTTATCAGTTAGTTGAAATCCATCCAACTATTCAATATATACTTCTTCTAGCTCACTATTCAGAAAAACTAACTTCACATCCATTTGATAGACTTCATAGTTCTTATATGCAACATAAGCAAGAAATAGTCTTACAACTTCAATTCTGGAAAAAGGGGAAAAGGTTTCTTCAAAATCAATACCTTCCATATCTGAATACCCTTTACATACCAATCTTGCTTTATTCCAAACCACTTCACCTTGTTCATTAAGCTTATTCTGAAAGACCCATTTAGTACCAATCACATTTTTGTCTTTAGGTGTGGGGGAAAGTATCCATGTGTCATTCTTTCAATCTGCATTAGTTCTTCCTTCATAGCTTCCATCCAGTGTTCATCATTGTAAGCTTCATTGACATTTTTAGGCTCAATCTTGGAAATCAGGCAATACTCTTCTGCAATCTTTCTTCTAGTTTGCACACCTTTATTCTTGTCTCCTATAATTTGTTTTTCAGAATGATTTAGCTTTACATACCTTGGAACCTTAGGAATTTCTCAAAATTCTAGTTCTTTTGTGGGTATGTGCAGGATCATCATGGAAAAAATAGGCCCTTAAGTGGCAAAAAATTCAGAAAAATTAGTGTTAGGCAACTTGACGTAAAAATTTGAATAAGTTATCTATATTATTTCAAAAATATGTAAGAATAGAATCTGTAGAAAATTCAATGTAGTTTCTAAACTACTAGGTTTATTTAAAAATAAATAAAATCTATTTGGTGAAAATTTGAATTTCAATGCAGAGTACTTAAATTTCGGAAAAAATAAGAAGTAGGTGTCTGTCGACCACCCTAACCATAATAAAATGATAATATTTTTTATAAGATTTATATATAAGTAGAGGACTCATGTTGGATGTGATGCATATTTTTGTAATTTTTTTCTAAGTAAATAATTAATTATGAATTTTTTATTACAACTTTTAAAAAATATAAAAAATCGTATGTCTGACCACCTGAACTTGGTCAAAAATTCATGAAATTTAATTTTTCTTTTTTTAACCCTAGAGTATGTGAGGCATAGAATGTGACGCATGTTTCATATTCAAAAAATGTGATACCGTTTGAGAGTTATAGATGTTTTTCAATCAGCCTATCGATCAGGACTTTAGTCATAATTCTAATAGAAAATAAATAATAATTATTTATTAAATTCTAAGTAAAGCATAATTTATTGGTGGAAAGCTTAGAATCTTGTCTAAAAACCTTTTTTGTTTCATCAATTTTGGGTTCAAAAAAAGTTGTCAGCCACATACCCTACAAATACCCATAATATTGCCACTTTTTGGCCCATCATGATCTTGGACATACCCTTGTTCTTTCTTCTGCACTTGCACCTGTCTTTGCTTCCCGACTACCTTAATTTACTAGAACAAATGGAAGTTGTTTTACTAGAACATATGGAACAATTTGAAGTTGATTTTGTGTCTGATAATTTTTCCCTTTGTTTGTACTGTCTTCTTGGTCATCTGAATCATATCCACAGTATCTAGATGATTTAGTAGAATCCTCGTCAACTCTAACATTTGTACTCTCAACCATTTTTCTTAGTCTTCTATTATAGCACTGGTAGGCCTTGATTTTAGTAGAGTAACCTAGAAAGATTCCTTGATCACTTCTCGCATCAAACTTTCCTATGTCCTCATCTCTCTTGATGTAGCATTTACTTCCAAAGATCTTGAAATACTTTATAGTAGGCTTATAACCAAACCATAGTTCAAAAGGAGTCCTGCCAGAATTACCATTGACATTTACTCGGTTTAAAATGTACACAACAATTCTTACAACTTCACTCCAATATATGTGAGGCACATTTCCTTCTATCATCATTGTTCTAGCAGCATCCATAATTGTTTTGTTCTTTCTCTCTGCAACTCCATTTTGTTGAGGGGTTCGAGGAGCAGATAACTATCTTCAGATTCCATGATCTTCAGAAAAAGAATTGAACTCCCTGGAGGTGAACTCACCATGTCTGTCTGACCTTAAGCATTTGATTTTTGGACCTTTCTCATTCTCTTCCATAGCTTTGAAACTTTTTAACTTCTCTAATGCTTCACATTTTTCTCTTAAGAAAGCAACCCATATCATTCTAGAGTAATCATCAATAAGAAACATAAAGTACCTTTCTCCATGAAGACTTATAACTCTAGAAGGACCCCATAGATCAGTGTGTACTAGCTCCAGTAATCCATTAGAATGATGTTGTTTTCTCTTAAAAGAAGCTCTAGTTTGTTTTCCCATCTGAAACTACTTGCAAATTGTGTTAGCAGGCTTCACTAGCTTAGGTAGATCTCTTACTGCTTGAGTGGAACTTACTTTGACAATATTGCCAAAATTCACATGACATAACCCTGTATGCCATAACTAGCTTTCATTTACTTGGGAAATTAAACAATTTTCACTAGAAGCATTTAGGTGAAAATATTACCTTATCTTTTTACCTGAAGCAATTACATTTCCAGAACTTCCAAGTATCCTGCATCTTCCACCTTTGAACTAGAGATCATAGCCCTTGTCAACAATCTATCCAACACTCAACAAGTTGTGCTTCAAGCCTTCAACATAAAGGATAGCATCAATGTTATGCTTACCACCAAGACAAATAGATCCTCTACCATGAATCACACCAACATTGTTATCTCTGAATCTTGCAACCCCACTACCATATTTCTCTAGACTTACAAATTTGCTTTTGTCACTAGTCATATGATGTGAGCATCTATTGTCAATAACCCACTCATATTTTTCTTCAATTAAGGCTGCAAGAGCTTTCAAAAGTTTAGTAGATTCAGTAGCCACCAGACCATTTTCCTTGATAGCAAGGAACACCCCTTCATCTTCATTTTCATTTTATTTATCAGACTCTTCATCAATCACTCCTTCAGCAAAGTAACATTTCTTTTGAAATCTAGATTTGTTAGGCTTAGTCCTAGGAACTCTTTCAGGACACCTTGATGCAAAATGACCTATTTTATTGCAAGATAAACATTTAATAGGAAACATTACTTTATACTTACCTTGTCCTCTGCCTTCTTTCTTCACAATCAGTGCTTCCAACTCTTCTACTTTTCTTTCTTCATCTTCAAGCTATTTCATTTCTTCCTCATACTTGAATGACTTTCCGAAGCACTCTCCTTGATCATATCTTTGATTGTTTCTTCTGGATGTACAATACCCTTAAATGTAGTTTCAGTCTTGGGAAACAATTCACCAAATTCACTCAAGTCAAAGGCAACAAGTTTCCTAATCAGTGTATCCCATGTCACATTTGTTACTGATCTGAATTCTTCAATAGCATGAGCCTTTTGGGTATGTGTAGGATCATGATGGGCCAAAAAGTGGCAATACAATGGATATTTGTAGGGTATGTGGCTGACAACTTTTTTACCCAAAATTGATGAAACAAAAAGGGTTTTTAAAGGAGATTCTCATCTTTCCACCAATATAAATTATGCTTTACTTTGACTTTAATAAATAATAATTATTAATTTTCTATTTGAATTACGACTAAAGTCCTGATTGATAGGTTGATTGAAAAACATCTATAGCTTTCAAATAGTATCACAGTTTTTGAATAAAAAATATGCATCACATTCTATTATTTTCATAATATAGGATTAAAAAAAATAAAATCAAATTTCATGAAGTTTTGACCAAGTTAAGGTGGTCAGACATACGATTTTTTATATTTTATAAAAGTTGTAATAAAAATTCATAATTAATTATTTACTTGGAAAAATTACAAAAAAATATGCATAGCATTGGGACATGAGTCCTCTACTTACATCTAAAATCTTATAAAAAAATATTATAATTTTATTGTAGTTAGGGTGGTCATATAGACACCTACTTCTTATTTTTTCCCTGAAATTTAAGTACTACTACATTGAAATTTCAAATTTTCACCAAATAGATTGTTTTTTAATTTAAAATAAACTAAGTGGTTTAGAAACTACATTCAATTTGCTACAGATTCTATTCTTACATATTTTTGAAATAATATAGATAACTTATTCAATTTCTTACGTCAAGTTTCCTAACTCTTTTTTTTTTTGCCACTTAAGGGCCTATTTTTTGATGATCCTGCACATACCCTTTTCTTTGTAGGAGGGAGGCAATGATCTGAGTACTTTAGCTACAATTTCTTCCTCTTCCAGGGTACCACTAGAACATCTAATACCCATCACAATTTCATTTACTCTTTGCATAAAAGAAGAAATATTTTCATCTTCACCCATCTTCAAATTTTCATACTTTTCTTTTAAACTCTATAGCTTAGCCATCTTCACATGTGCATCTCCCTCATACAAAGTTTCTAGCTTCATCTGCATCTCATGAGCTATCTTCAAACCTATCATATTTGTCATTTTTGAATCCGTTAGAGCACTCAGCAAAGCTTCCATAGCCTTGATGTTATTCTCAACATCTTTAATTTCATTAGGAGTGGAAGGGCCATTCTGAGGAATAACATATCTATTCTTTGTGATCTTCTAGAAGTGTTAACCTAAACATCTCAAATGACATTCCATTTTGGTTTTCCATAGTGAATAGTTTGTTCCATCAAATCTAGAGCTATCCTTCTTGTATGATTCCATCTCGGATCACCTAAATCTTTTTAACTTCTTCAGAGGAACCTCGTCTAATACCAATTGTTGGCAAAAAAAGGATAGACAACTGAGAGGGGGGGGTGAATCAGTTGTCACATAATACTTAAACTTTTCAAGCTTAACTTAACTTTATATCATATCTGATGAAAGAACAATAAACCATAAACAATCAACACATGAAAAGCATAAAGAACACCAATATTTTTACATGGAAAACCTCTTAGGGGAAAAACCACAGTGGATACTAGCCCACAATATTATACCCTATTAAAAGTATAATGAAAAATAATGGGAATGCACATGCATTTAGGCACACTACCTAGAGCTCACTGCTCAAATACAAGAGGGCTCACTGCCTGAGAATACAAAGCAATTCAGATTAGATCTATAGGGTATGAACTAAGAAGATAGCTTTTGCACAAGCTTGATTACAGTTCTAGTTAAGCACCAAAATACTTCTTCACACTTTTCTCAAACATCTTCACACTCTACTTTGCAATCGAATGATTAAATCACTATTCGCACACTTGCACTTTCTTTGGCTCTTCCTCACTTCACACACACACTAACTTTGCAAAAAAAAAAACTCTTATATAACTGCAACCTAGATTTACATCAACAACTTCATTGGCCAAAAGTATAAAACAAGTTTACAATGTTGGCCCGAATATAGAAATAAATTTTTTAATGTGAACCATACACCATCGACTAATATTATGATGTGACCCAAAACAATATCCTTGAGTTCACCAAACATTCAAATTTAAATCTCCAAGGATCTGTAACATGTTACAACCATCATGTCCACCAAGAACATGAAAACCCAAACACACAAGAAAAATATTCGAACACGAGCAAACCGATCAGCACAAACATACAAGGATAGAGAATGATCTAGAAGCATCCACAAGAAACAAGAATTAATAGAGAAGCATCCATAACAACAAAAATTACCAGAATCACATAAACTTCAATCAGGAACACTGACAGAGACCACAAAAACATTGCCATAACACAACTATCCATAACACGATCAAATCTTCACGTGGACCTCTGAAACTTCTGGTAGATGATCTAGATACTCATAAAAACAAACACTTTAGTCCAAAATAACTCATCTTCAACGTACGGATCAAGATACCTTCATGACCTTCACTATTCCTCTGGCAACCTGCAACTCTTCCTTCAACAATTTTCTCAATATCCTCGACATATACAACCTTCAATACAATAATGCTAATAGTGTTGACATCAATGAAAACCACATATCAACAACACAACCACAACATCCAACAATCTCCCAACATAAACAATTTGAAATCCCCATAACACTTGAACAAGCTCATGCAGGTGCTTGTGGTGGCCACTTCAGAGGGAGAACATTAGTTGAAAAACTAATCTGCATAAGATACTACTGGAGACATATGGAAAAAGATTGCTTTGCATATGTCAAAAAATGTCACAAATGTCGAGAACATAACAATTTGATCCTCTAAATTTTGAGCTCAAGATTCTATTTGGCCCTTTACGGTTCAGGGTATGGATCTCATTGGAAAAATATCACCACCTTCCTCTACTAGACATACATTCATAATTACTGTGATAGATTACTTCATGATGTGGGTAGAAGCGATTCCCCTTTGTTCAACAACAACTAATTTGATATGTCATTTCATATTGGAACATATTATTACTCACTTTATACTTCCTTCTGCATTAGTTTCCAATAATGGGACACCATTCAAGAACAATGATAAATATAGTGTGAAACACATTGCCATTTAATCATGGAGACATTTATTAAATAGTCTTACACAGATTATTTGATAAATCACATTGCAATTTAACATTAAAACAAAAATAACCAAAACATCAAATGATCATATATATATATATATATCAAATTTTTGTGTACATGTCATCAATATATATAATGCTAATGAGGTCTATGACTACTAGATCCCTTAGGATCTAGTACTTGCATCTGTCTCTAGGTGGTCTATTAAGAGACGGTGGTATAGGATCATGATCATGAGTCGTCAGGTACTTCCAAAGAATACTATAAACCCTATACTCATCCAAGGTCTTCTCGGCGATCCTTTGCTAGACAATATATCTCCACCTATAGTTTGTCTACTGATGGCACCTTCAATTTTTTTAAATTTTTAGTTTCCATGTTAAAAACATTTTCTTTGAAAACTTAGAAGTGCCCCTAAAAAATGTGCCCAAGTGACCTAGTTTGGAGGGTTACAATTCAAAGCCAATTGATTTTCATGCAAGACCCCTTGGTGGAAATATTCATGTGACATATGGTAATATGCATGTCAGTTTTTAGCTACCCATTATGAGTTTTGATAGAGTTTTGAAAATCAAAGTTGGAGGGTTTTGGGACTGTTTTGTTGTTTGTGAACTTTCAATTCAACGAAGTGGCCTCCTGTTCGAGCTGATATTTCATAGCTAGACTATTTTCAAGACAAACGGATGATTTCTCTCCATTCCCCTCACATTCATATGCTCCCTGGTCCATTTTTCAGAGTTATAGGATCTGATTTGATATTTTTACCACGTCAAAATTAAATGCAATTTGTTCTGTTTTTACATTTGCATTTCCTAAATTGTTTCAAGGTGGTCAAATTTGACCCTAAATATCTTGTGATGAATAATGATTGAAGTAAATCCCTCTTGTGTACATAATCACTGGCCCTAAATGACCTAGTGTGTCCAATGGTAGTTCCCCAAGAGATGATTTGGTATTTTTTCGAAGTGGCAACTTGGTGAGCTTTAATTGGTTTTGAATAGGTATAGTTGTAGAAGAGCCTAAGTGAGCCACTTTGGAATTAAATATCTTGTACCTCAAAATCTGTTTTGTTGAGTCATTTTTTGCATTACATTCTCAGCTCAAATGTTTGTGCGCTTGTAAATTTTCATGACTTGAAGAGGTCGTTTGAGTAGTTTCCCAGAGCAATTCCCTAGGCCACTTGACTTGTTCTGACTACAGTACAAAGTGCCTAAAAATGGATTTTGATGGTTATCCACTTCAATTTTTTCACCTCAGATGCATTGAAATGTAGCCTCATATCAATTCAAGGTAAAAAAATAATTAAAATGATTTTTTTGTTTAGCTAGGCCCACATGGGGACTTGCTGTGTTTTACACATTTATGAAGTTGTAAGTGTGGCAATGTTACCATATAAGGGAAGAAATGGATGATGATAGTTTGAGCATGAAGAGATCAAATCATTCGTGGGAGGGGTACTTCTATATGGCACTCATCAAACATTAAGGAATCTATGATAGAATGTAAGGTTTTTTTGCCTTGCAGATGGTATTAAAGGAAGAGATAGGATTACTCCAAAGGGAATGATCTCATTTACATGAATCAATTTGGTATAAAAAATTATAATAGTTTAACAACAAAGGGTTCTATTTTTAATGCTATTGTAGAGGGATATGGTCAATAAAGTGTGAGATTAAAAGGCATGCCTTAAATGTTATTGTATAAAAGAAATTAGTTATCTATGCTAGCTCAATGCATTTGAGACATGATTTTTGAGATATCCACTATGACTTTAGTCATAGATTATATGTTCATTACAATAGAGTTTTTTGAGGAAATACAATTGCAAAAGATTGTATTCATTATAGTTTTTAGCGATGATACGCCTTGAAAATCACATGGTATTTGAATAAGACAAATATTGGATAAAGAGCTATAACCAAGAAAGAATTGTAGCAATCAACAAAGGTATTAATTGATGAAAATGAAACTGTAGGTTTCTTTTTTTATGTGTGCCTATTTACAACTTATGGCCATGGCTTATCTTCAAAATGGATAGAAAACACATTTAATGTTGTTAGTATGTTTGGAATCATGAAATTGAAAGTAGTGACTACTTAAAGCAAAGAATAAAGTCAAGGTTGCACTAAGTGAATTGATGCAAAGAATCCTTATGTTGACATTTCCTTTGGAGATTGGAGTTATTTTGCAGCCTTTTAAAAAATGGAAGATTTCTTTTGAAACTTAGAATAAGAAAAGTGAAGGCGTGACTAGTCATCTTAGCAATGAAACAACAAACCATAGAAGCAACGGTTTGATGACAAATCTTCACATAATTCACAATGAGTGCCACAAGAATAATTGATTTAGTATGCATTGTGGCATGGTCAATATTCCTTCCATGATTATGAAGATGAGCAAACATATGTGAGCATACTAAGACCATGAGAGGATGGATCTACGAAATGCAACCTCACATTTTAAGAAGGCCCAGGAGTGTGTGTTTTGTTGCAAACATGGAAACGTATTGTGAGAGGCTAAATGACTGTATGGTAATGTGTTTCTATGGGGAAAAATAATTGTTTTTTGCTGTGCATGGGGAAACTACTACACCAGATAAAAGGGGATATCATGAAGAAGTGATTTAAGGAGATGCAATTCTTCCATCAACTAAAAAGAGATGGTGTTTCACTTAGTAACAAAGATTAGGGGAAGTTTTTGTAAATTCCCTAGTAGCCATCATATGAGCAAGCTTTTACACAAGAATAAGGGGAAAGTCTACATTTTGCAGTGAATATGTATCAAAAATGTTTGAAGCAAACACATAATACTAAAAAGGCATATCCTCTATATAGGTTAATATTTTTAATTTTTTCTCATATGAAGCTATGTATTTCAAAGTTTACTAGGAGACACATTTAAAATAGATAAATACTCATCAAATGCTGGTGCATACTGGGAAGCATAGAACAAAAGCCATTGGGTGGCTCAAAACAAAGGAAGAATTTAAAGCTGCCTGAAGTGAATCATATACAAATAATTCTTATGATGACCCTTTACTTGGGAACTGAAATTGGTTTACAACTTTGTGCCATGAAAAGAGGGATTCAAAGGATCAAATTTTCAAGTCAACACACTTCAAAGAAAATCTTGATGTTGAGGGTGGGCTTAAACATTTTGCAATGAAAGGATTGAATCCATGGAATGTGACAAACACCTTGAGAAGGCTCGAAGATAGCTTGAGAAAGCTAGAAAACTATATTTAAAATGTTTATGCAGGTATTTGGAAACATTTATGCTATGTGGGGGGGGCAGGGAAGCAATAGAAAGTGGAGCTAGGGTAAAATAAATCAATGAACAACATGAAATGGAGGCTATGTGGACACATCTCCACTATTCCCCACCAAATCTAGTGTCTTTGTGATGACATCACTAGAGAATAGCGGGATCACAAGGATTGGTATCTCCAAAATAATGTTTTGAGACTTTTAAATATATTTCACTTTTCTATTTTGTGGTATGCCCACCAACTCGTGCAGGATGATGATGTCATGAAAAGAGAGGCACGAGAAGTTAGGGAGCAATATTTCCAAAGCACTGTTTTAAATTATTTTAATAATGTTTCATTTTATATGCCTACCAACCCATGGTTTTAATAGTGTCATGAGAAGAAATTAACGAGGAGGCACAAATTTTCCAAGGTAAAAGCCCGACAAACATTTTAAGAGAAAAAGGTTTTATTTGATGCATGCAAGGTAAAAGCTTAAGTGAAAATTAAAATGGGCATGGTGAGAATTTAATTTTTTAAAGTGAATGGGATTATTCACTTTATAAGAGAAAATATTTCTTTGCTAGGAATGAAGGTTTTAACGGAGAAACATTTGCAGCCTAATTTAAAATATTTAAATGTCCTCACCATTTAAATTTAAATATTTTAAATGCAAAATGTGTTCAATGTTTTATTTGCTAGAAAATAAAAGTGAAGTATTTTAAATGAAATATTTTTAAATGTTTCTGGGCACATAGATGTAAAATGCAATTATAAAATGCAGTCAAGTAAAAAAGGGTTTTCATGAGAAAGTTGAGTATTTTCATTTTCAAAGTAAAAATGAGAGCCTTTCTAGTAAGAAAATATTTTTTGTTGCAAGGTAAGGGTGAAAATAGAAAGGAAATGGATAAATAAGTTTTCTACAACCTAGTGAAGTGAAGTAAAGGGCTTTCACCACATAGGACAAAATATTTTTGTCTACAAAGAAAAACAAAATGAAGAGTGAAAGACTCTCACAAAGAATAG
This sequence comes from Sequoia sempervirens, assembly GCA_007258455.2. Lineage (NCBI taxonomy): Eukaryota > Viridiplantae > Streptophyta > Pinopsida > Cupressales > Cupressaceae > Sequoia > Sequoia sempervirens. The sequence goes on from VDFB02270651.1 coordinate 153,468,364, forward strand.
GGCAACAAATGCAAGATGCATGAATCTAGAAGCATATTGAAACTTCTTCAGGAAGCAAAGAGAGTTATAGATTAATGGAGAAGAATGAATCCAAGTGTCAATTGTAGATGTAGTTTTAGGGTTTCCCCTTCTTCTATATCTTCTTTCTTTTTCTCATTTTTTGTGGGGTTGCACATTTTAGTTTTCACAAGAATAAGTTGGTAACAGGGGTTCAAGTGTATAATGTTGGTTTTTTAGGTTTCTAGAATGGTCTAAGTTTTGTAATGAAGATTGTAATTACGAAATTGTCATAGTTGAATGTAAATGACATATTATTCTAAACTAGTCGTCTTCATTGTTCACTTTGCATAAATTATGAATATGAGTAATCAAAGATTGTTATTATTCAACTTCTTGTCTTTCCCTGTATGTTCATTTGATCCTATTACTATCATTCAAAGAATAAGTTAATTTTTTGTAACACAAATGGAGGTTTATGCATTTGTGTGCTAGGGTTGTTAAGTATGGCTAGTTTAGTTACTGGTATCAATGGTGTAATCAATCATCTTATAGGTATGATTATAATAGATTGAATGTTGTGTTAGGTTTTAAATTACATGGTTTGGATGAATCCACCCTGGGATATGGAATTGGTCTCTTAATGTTGCAATTTCCTGAGATTGTTTGTGTGTAACTACAATTTTACAATCAAATTTACCTATCAATCTCAATTTAATTGTGTGTGGATTTTAATGAATTACATCTCTCATGTTTAAATTAGGCATTAATGTAGAGGTTAGCCAAGCCTTTAGAGTATTGTGTCTATTAAGCATCTAAAGTAGAATCATCTGTTTACAGTATTTTGGGTACTTTGGCACACAAGAGTATCTGTGAGCATACTATACCCTCCCTAGTTTAATAGAGCTAGAAGTGTAGAATATTTCAGTCTTTGACTCAATATTGTTCATTGAACAAATCCATCTTTGAGTCTATATATTAGAAAGTGGCTATTCTATAGGACTCATTGCATCTGTTGATTTGGGAAGTAACAAATTGATGACTCTACTAGGGAAGAATTTGAGAAAATTTTAATAAAAGATCATCTTTCCTTAAAGAGTCATTGAAGTTTCAAGTCAAAGTGTCACTAGAGATTTATAGTTGAATATTTGCACTCCCCATCTGAGTCACACAACCAATAGATTGGTGACTCTGCTGGGGAGAACTTTGAATCTCTAGTTACAGATTGTTATATCATAGAGTAATTTAGTGAATCTAAACATTTGGTTCAAATATTGAGAAGTTTTTAGACCTAGAAGTGAGTTTGTTGTAGCAAAATTTTAAAGAATTTGTGTCACTCTATTGTGGGAAAAGACCCAGAAGGAAATTTATCTTTGAAAGAGTTTCATATTGCTTGAAGTTCAGTCCTCTACAAAGAGAGGTGGTGAATTTTTCAAAAGAACTTGCTGAAGATGTAAAGAGAGTTCCAGATCTACAAAATTTCAGTCAAGAAGAAAAGTTAGTAGCTGCTCCAAGTTTCTAGGTATTCTCGTAAATTTAAAGAAAGTATTATTATTCTTGAAAGCAGTTTATGAGAAGTATTCAAGTCTTGAAATAAATTGATTCCCTATTGAGTGAAATAATCACTAAGAAAGGGAATGGCAGTGGTAAATTTTTCATACTTTTGAGCTATAATTTGAATCTTCTATGTTGTAATGAAGAAGTTTTCTTGTCCTTGAAATCTTCCCATTAGAGAGATTTAGATCTAGATGTATTTGAGTTATGCATTGTAATATTTCAAGGTCATGATAAATGCAAGAAATAGGGAAGTGATCAACTGTAGATTTGATGTTTGAAGTTTGTAAAGGGGTGTGACAAAATGTATCATTCACTTGTACATCCCTATGGGGTGCATTATGTAAACACGAAGAGTTTTCAGCTCCTATCATGTCATCAAAGAAGTTTCTATGTGGAAAGATATAGACCATTGAATTTTAATGGTATTCAAGGTTTCCCAAACCATGTTCCTAATGAAGTTAGGGAATGTTTTCAAAAGTTCAAAGGGAAAAGATCAGAAGTTCTTTGTTCAATCTCTGAAGAAAGATGTTAGAGATTGGTTTTCATATTTGTCAGTGTGTTCTATCTCTTCATTAAATGAGTTCATTTAAGCATTCATAGAGTAGTTTGGAGAAAGAATTAATCCATATTTAGTGAGAAAAAAACCTAATAACATCTAGAAAGAAGATGAGTTGGTCCCAACTTTCAATCTTAGATTTTCAAAAACATTAGGTGACATTCCTAAAAGAATGAGACCAAATGATGCAATATGTCTAGTTGTATACTTTGATGCATTTGATGAAGAAATGCATTATCTGTTATGAGATAAAGATCCTACAACATTACATCAAGCATATCAAATTGCCATGGATATTGAGAACAATATGAAATATTCAATGATGAAAGGACACATGGCTTCAAGTGTTGGTTATCCTATCACACCTCATGTAAATGGAACTCATGGATTTGATGATAGAAATTCTTTCCAAGAGGGCAATGTTTTTGTTGTTCTGATTTTTCCATCACTACAAGACACAGATCATAGTGAACTCCAAGTTGAACATCAAAAAATTGTGAGCAAAGTTGATCAGACATATTTTGTTCAAGAATTGTCTAACATGAAGAGGCATAAGTGAGAGTTGTTCTCAATATTTTTTGATGACTTGTTGGTAATTTAAAACCTAAGGATTCAACATGCATTATTTTATTTTGTGAAATCTTTGAGGCAAGAATGAGTACCTCGCCAAAAGAATTGAAACATCATAGTTTTGATTAGGTACTTGATTGGATAAAGATTGTAGAAGGAGCCTAGTGTGACTATGCAAGAAAATATGATGTATCAAAATATTGATAGTAGCTATTCTATTGAGAAAAATCAGAACATGATACACTAAAATGAAAAGAGTATATTAGAAAATGAAGATCCATCTTGTTGTATGGATGAAGATAATGATTGTAATAAGTCAACAAGTAGCTTGTATGCAGATCCATATACCAGTAATGAGGATAAAGATGCACTTGCAAGTGTTGTTGATTTCTCATCACAAATCAATGGTCAAGATATTGAAGATGAAAATCTAAGCATTCACTTTGAAAAATATGAGCATAGATTATGTAGTGATAAGTTTTCTAGTGATGAGGATCATGATGAGAGTGAAGAACCTAATTATTCTTTTGAAGGTTATGAATTCTCCTATGAGGATGAGCTAGAGGTGTTTTCTTCACATGATGGATTCAATGATGTAAATGATGACGAAGTCACTTGTTCACAAGTAAATGAATATGTTTCATTGGACGAATACTTAGAGTGTAGCTCGGGTTCAATATCATTAGAGCATACTGACTCAATGGATGATAACTTTGAAGATAAGAACTTGTGTGTTCAATATCTTGATACTAAGCATAGTATTAGAAATGATAAAGATCTTTATGATGCTAACTATGATGCTGATGAATGTGCTCATGACCCTATTGCCTATGACTATTTATATGAAGCATACATGGAGATGTTAGTTATGCATGAAGGGGATGATGATGTGCATATTAATGAAAGAAGTGGTTCATTATTGAATGATCAAGTTATGCATTATGAAAAACACATGGATCTTTAATCAACATTATTACCTGTTGATAATATCAAAAAGCTTGCTGATTTATCTGACAACTAAATTTCAGAATGTGTTGATACTACAAAAAAAATTGGTCAATGTGTAGAGCAACAAAATGATGCAAACAATGGTGGATCTCATGTTAGTAAATGTGAAATTGAGTTCTTTGTTTATGCTACTTATCTCCATAGTATGATTATGGACATGTTTTCATCTAATGAGGAAAGCATTTATGTGAAGGAAAACATAGATGCTTGTTTAGGTGCTAATGAAAAAATTTCAAATAAAAGTGAATTTTTGGCACATAGGTCAATATGCCAATGAACTGATAATGCACATGAAGTTACTAGTGCACATGAAAGTGTTTTTGTTGATCCTATTAATCCTAAAAGTGATGGAATTAAAATTGATTCAGGTATTGTGGGTGTTGATAAATCAAACTTTCAAAACCTTGAATCATGTGATGATGTCCTATGGTGCAATTAAGTTAATGGAGTCTCAAATGTGTGAGTATTCTTTGCTCAACCCATAGGAGGATTGCACACTATTTTTGAGGCATGATATTTTCTTTAAGCCTAATTAGTATGGGGGAGTTACTAAGTGTGATAAGACTATATTTTCATATCGTCTTAATCATTATCCTCATATGATACCACTTTTTACAAAATTAGAAAATGAAGGGATTGGAAATGACCTGGTGTATGTGATCTGGTTTCCATGTGATAACAAGGCTAAATAGGGAGCAAGTACTCACTTGTTCAAGGGCAGCTTGACACTTGTATTTGTAGGAATTCAGTCACTCAAGTTGTTGTGGTATTATAGAGGAAAATATGGATTGAGGGAGATCAGTTCTTCTAATAGGATGGTGTTTGAAAAAGGTAAACATGGGCTCTTCTTTTCATTTGGTGGCTTGGGGCCATCAAATGTGGTTTGAAAATTTGATTAAGACTCTACAACCCAATGTTGTAGCACTTGGACTGCTCTCCTAGAGATATAGAATCTCACCATTCCCACAAGAGGTATGTGTCTCTAGTCTGAGCCACTGATGGCACCTTCAAAATTTTCTAATTTTGAGTTCCCATGTTAATTTTTTTTGTTTTAAACACTCAGAAGTGCCCCTAAAAAATCTACCCAAGTGACCTATTTTAGAGGGTTACAATTTAGAGCCAATTTATTTTCATTCCAAACCCCTAGGTAGAAATATTCATGTGGCATATGGTAACATGCATTCCATTTTTCAGCTCCCCATGATGAGTTTTGAAAGGGTTTAGAAAAGGAAAGCTGGAGGCTTTTGGGACTATTTTGTTGTTTGTAAACTCTTAGTTTTGTGAAGTGGCCTCTTGTTCTTGCTGATATTTCACAACTAGATGATTGTCAAGTCAAATTTATTTTTTCTCTCCATTCCCCTAACATTCATATGTTCCCTAGTCTATTTTTAGAGTCATAGGATCTAATTTGATATTTTTACCAGGTCAACAGCAAATGCAATTTGTTCTATTTTTGCATCTACATTTCTTGAATTGTTTTAAGGTGGTTAACTTTGACCTTGAATATCTTGTGATGAATGATGATTCAAGGAAATCCCTCTTGCACACATACCAAGTGGCCCCAAATGACCTAGCATGTTGAGTGGCAGTTCCCCAAGAGATGATTTGGTATTTTTTCAAAGTGGCAACTTGTTGAGCTTTAATTGATTTTCAACAGGTATAGTTGTAGAAAATCCTAACTGAGCCAATTTGGCATTAAATATCTTGCACCTCAAAATATATTTTGTTGAGCCATTTTTTGCATTGCATTCTCAGTTCAAATTTTTGCATGCTTGTAAATTTTCATGACTTGAATAGGTTGTTTGAATAGTTTCCTAGAGCAATTCCAGAGGCCACTTGACCTATTTTAATGACAATACAAAGTTCCTAAAAGTGGATTCTAATGGTTACCCACTTCAATTTTTTCACCTCAGCTACATTTAGAGGAAACCTCATATCAATGAAAGGTAAAACTTTTTTTAACAATAAATAAATTAGCCGGTCCCACATGGGGACCGGGCATGTTTTACACAATTATGAAGTTGTAAGTGTGGCGATGTTACCATATAAGGGCATAAATGGATGAAAATAGTCTAAGCATGAAGAGTTCAAATCAATAGTGGCAGGGGTACCTCTATATGACACTCACCAAAATCCAAGGAATCTATGATAGAATGTAAGGAGTTTTTTCCTCACAGATAGTATTAAAGGCAAATATATGATCACTCAAAAGGGAATGATTTAATTTACAAGAATCACTTTGGTATAACAAAGTATAAGGGTTTGACAACAAAGGGTTCTATTTTTAATGCTATGGTGGAGGGATCTGGTCAATAAAGTGCAAGATTAAAATGCAAGCCTTAAATGTTGTTTTAAAAAATTAATCAGTTGTAAATGCTAGCTCAATGCAACTAAGACATTCTTTTTGAGATGTCCACCATGACTTCAGTCATAGATTATATGTTCATTACAATGGAGATTTGTTGAGGAAATAAAATTGCAAAATATTGTATTCATAAATATTGTTTATACAATATTCATTATAGCTTTTAGCGGGGATACACTTTGCAAATCACATGGTATTTGAATAAAACAAAGATTGGATAAAAGGATATAACCAAGAAAGAATTGTAGTAATTGGCATCATGAAATTGAAAGTAGTGACTACTTAAAGCAATGGAAAATCAAGGCTACACAAAGTGAATTGATGCAGAGAATCCTTATGTTGACATTTCCTTTGGAGATTGGAGTTATTTTGTAGCCTTTTGAAAATTGGAAGATTGCTTTTGTAACTTAGAATAAGCAAAGTGAAGGTGTGGCTGGTCATATTGCAATGAAACAACAAACCATAGAAGTAGGGGTCTGCTGACAAATATTCAAGTAATCCACAATGAGTGCCACAAGAACAGTTGATTTAGTATGCATCGTGCCACAATCAATATTCCTTCCATCATTATGAAGATGAGCAAAAATATGTTAGCATGCTAACAAGATGGATCTATGGAATGAAACCTCACATTTTAAGAAGGCCCAAGAGTGGGTGTTTTGTTGCAAACATTACAACACATGTGGGAGGCTAAATGACTGTATTGTAATGTGTTGCTACAGGGACAAAGAAGTGTTTTTTGCTATGCATGGGGAAACTACTATGCGAGATGAAAGGGGATATCATAGAGAAGTGGTTTAATGAGATTCAATTCTTCCATCAACTAAAAAGAGATGGTGTTTCACTTAGTAATATAGATTAGGGAAAGTGTTTGTAAATTCCCTAGAAACCATGACACGAGCAAGCTTTTATGTAGGAATAAGGGGCAAGTTTGCATTTTGCAGTGAATATGTATTAAAATTGTTTGAAGCAGACACATAATGCTGGAAAGGAAAATCCTTTATACAAGTTAATATTGTTCAAGTTTTGTCATATGCAGCTACACTTTTCAATCTTGATTGGGGGATACATTTAAAATGGATAAATACTCATCAAATGCTAGCGTGTACTGGGCACCATTGAACATAAAGCATTGACTAGCTCAAAATAGATGAAGAATTTAAAGCTGCCTCAAGTGAATCATATACAAATAACTCTTATGTTGACCCTTCACTTAGGAATTGAAATTGGTTTGCAACTTTTTGCAATGAAAAGAGGGATTCAAAGGATCAAATGTTAAAGGAAACACACTTCAAAGAAAATCCTCATGTTGAGGGTGGGCTTAAACATTTTGCAATGAAAGGATTGAATCCATGGAATGTGGCAAAAACCTTAAGAAGGCTTGAAGATAGCTTGAGAAATCTAGCAAACTGTATTTAAAATGTTTGTGCAGGGATTTGGAAACATTTATGTTATATGGGGTGGCCATGGAAGCTATAGAAAATGGAGCTAGGGTAAAACAAATTAGTGGAAAACATCAAATGGATGCTACATGGACACATCTCCATTATTCCCCACCAACCCAAGTGTCTTTGTGGTGAAATCACTATGGAATAGCAGGGGCATGGGGATTGGTATCTCCAAAAAAAATGTTTTGAGAATTTTAAAAATATTTCACTTTGTTGTTTTGTGGGATGCTTGCCAACCCATGAAGGATGGTGATGTCGTGAAAAGAGAGGTGTAGGAAAGAGGGGAGCAATATTTCTAAAATAATGTTTCATTTTATATGCCCACTAGCTTGTATTTTTAATAGTGCCATGAGAAAAAATTAACGGAGAGGCAGGGATTGGCCAAGGTGTGCCCGACAAATATTTTAACAGAAAAAGGTTTTATTTGATGCATGCAATGTAAAGGCTTAAGTGAAAATTAAAATAGGCACTATGAGATTTTAATATTTTAAAGTGAATGGGACTATTCACTTTATAAGAGAAAATATTTCTTTGTTGGGAATGAAGGTTTTAACGAAGAAACAAAACATGTGCAACATGATGTAAAATATTTAAATTCCCTCGCCATTTAAATATAAAGATTTTAAATGCAAAATGGGTTGAGTGTTTTATTTGTTGGAAAATAAAAGTGAAGTATTTGATATGGAATATTTTAAAATGTTTCTCGGCACATAGATGTAAAATGCAATCATAAAATCTAGTCAAGTGAAAAATGGCTTTCATGGAAAAGTTGAGTATTTTCATTTTTAGGGTAAAAATGAGAACCTTTCCAGTAAGAAAATATTTTATGTTGAAAGGTAAGGGTGAAAGCAAAAAAGAAATGGGTAAATAAGTTTTCTATAACTTGTTGAACTGAAGTAAAGGATTTTCACTATATAGGACAAAATATTTTTATTTGCAGAGCAAAAAAAATGTAGAGTGATAGACTCTCACAAAGGTTTTATTCTTTCACAAGGAAGATATTTTCAACAACAAGGCATGGATGAAGAGGGTCATCAATATGGGGAATAGTTTTTGTTAGAAGGGAAACAAATGCAAGATGCATGAATATGGGAGAAAATTGAAACTTCTTTAGGAAGCAAAGATAGTTACAAATCAACAGAGAATCTAATTGATGCAGGTGTCAACTCAAGGTGTAGTTTTAGGGTTTCCCCTTCTATATCTTCTTTCTTCTCATTTTGTGTGGGGTTGCAAATTTTAATTTTCATGGGAACACTTTTGTAATATGGGTTCAAATGTGTGATGTTGGTTTTTTAGGTGTATGGAATGGTCTAAGTTTTGTAATGAAGAATGGAATTACAACATAGTCATAGTTGAATGTAAATGACATATTATTCTGAACTAGTTGTCTCCATTTTTCACTATGCATAAATTCTGAATATGAGTAATCAAAGATTTTTATTATTCAACTTCTTGTCTAAATCCCTCTATGTTTGGGTATGTACAGGATCATCATGGAGAAAATAGGCCCTTAAGTGGCAAAAAATTCAGAAAAATCAAACTTACGCAAGTTGACATAAAAATTTGAATAAGTTATCTATATTATTTCAAAAATGTGTAAGAATGGAATCTATAGAAAATTGAATGTACTTTCTAAACTACTAGGTTTATTTTAAAAAAAAATCTATTTGGTGAAAACTTGAAATTTCAATGTAGTAGTACTTAAATTTTAGGGAAAAAATAAGTAGGTGTCTATCTAACCACCGTAACAACAATAAAATGATAATATTCTTTTATAATATTTTAGATATAAGTAGAGGAATCATGTACCAATGTGATGCATATTTTTTTGTAATTTTTTTCTAAGTAAATAATTAATTATGAATTTTTTATTACAACTTTAAAAAAATATAAAAACTCATATGTCGGACCACCTTAACTTGGTCAAAACTTGATGAAATTCATTTTTTTAATCCTATAGTATGTGAAGCATAGAATGTGACACATGTTTTAGATTCAAAAAATGTGATACCCTTTGAAAACTATAGATGTTTTTAAATCAACCTGTCAATTAGAACTTTACTCATAATTCAAATAGAAAATGAATTATAATAATTTATTAAATTCAAAGTAAAGAATAATTTATATTGGTTGAAAGATGAGAATCTCATTTAAATACCCTTTTTCGTTTCATCAAATTTGGGTAAAAAAAAGTCATCAGCCACATACCCATCATATCACCACTTTTTTGCCTATCATGATCCTACACATACCCATTTTTTTATTTATTACTCTCATTCAAAGAATGAGTGAATTTGTAGAAACAAAAATGGAGGTTTATGTAGTTGTGTGCTAGGATTGCTAAGTATGGCTAGTTTAGTTGTTGGTATCAATGAGTGTAATGCATCATTTGATAGGTATTTTTATGATCGATTGAATGATGCGTTAAGTTTTAAATTACATAGTTTGGATGATTCCACCCTGGGATATGGCATTGGTCTCTTAAATTTTCACTTTCCCAGGACTATTTATGTGTAACTACAATTTTAGAATCAAATTTACCTATCAATCTCAATTTAATTTGTTTGTGGAGTTTAATGAATTACATCTCTCATGTTTAAATTAGGAATTAATATAGAGGTTAGCCAAGTCTTTAGAGTGGGTATGTGCAAAATCATCATGGAAAAAATAGGCCCTTAAGTGGCAAAAATTTTAGAAAAATTAGAGTTAGGCAACTTGACATAAAAATTTGAATAAGTTATCTATATTATCTCAAAAATATGTAAGAATAGAATATGTAGCAAATTGAATTTAGTTTCTAAACTACTAGGTTTTTAAAAAAAATCTATTTGGTAAAATTTTAAATTTCAATGCGTAGTACTTAAATTTTAGGGAAAAATAAGAAGTAGGTGTCTGTCTGACCACCCTAACCACAATAAAATGACAATACTTTTTTATAAGATTTTGGATATAAGTAGAGGACTCATGTCCCAATGTGATGGATATTTTTATGTAATTTTTTTCCAAGTAAATAATTAATTATGAATTTTTTATTAGAACTTTTAAAAAATATAAAAACTTGTACGTCTAACCACCTTAACTTGGTTAAAACTTCATGAAATTCATTTTTTTTTATAATCCTATAGTATGCAAATAATAGAATGCGATAGATGTTTTGGATTCAAAAAATGTGATACGATTTGAAAGCTATATATGTTTTTCAATCATCCTATACATCATTACTTTAGTCATATTTCAAATAGAATATGAATAATTATTATTTATTAAAATCAAAGTAAATCATAATTTTTATTGGTGGAAAGCTGAGAATATCCTTTAAAAACCCTTTTCATTTCATCAATTTTGGGTTAAGAAAAAGTTGACAACCACATACCCTACACATACCCATCATATTGCCACTTTTTGGTTCATAATGATCTTGCACATACCCGAGTATTGTGTCTATTAAGAATCTAAATGAGAATCATCTATTTACACTATTCTGGGTACTTTGGCACACAAGAGTATATGTGAGAATACTGCTGGGATTACCCTCCATTGTTTAACAAAGCCAAAAGTGCAGGAGATTTTATTCTTTCACTGAATCTTCTTCGTTGGTAAAATCCATCTTTGAGTTTGAATATTAGAAAGTGGCTATTCTATAGGACTCATTGCATCTGTTTATTTGGGAGCCAACATCTACCTCTAGGTAAAGTCTCTCAACCTCTATTGGGGCTCAAGATGACTGAACATCCTAATGGGTAGCCTCGGCTCGGTAAGCACACCTCCTAAAACTCTCATATGCTTCCCATAGTCTAACATATGACTCGAATAGCTCTAGATATTGCTCCATGATGGGAAAGGGCACATAGTTTGTATCAACAACCTCCTTGTACACTTATGGGGGCACTATCTCAGTAGTAACCTAGTGATAGAGATCATGTAAGTCTCTCACAACCCCTATAAGATAGAAATAATAAATATAATTAGTACACATCATGATATATATATAGAAATAAAATTAAAACATAAATCATGAGTTTAAGCATATAGCATGCTAGTAAATAAAATAGCATCACCTAGCTCTCTGACTAGCTATGTAAAGATAGCCTCATTATGTGTAGGAGGCATGGAGGATGTGCTAGCCTCTCCATGAATGTAGGTGTTGGTGCGTGCATTAGTAGTTGATCATGATCAAGTCACATGAGTAGGATTTGGTTGTCCCCACTCATGGCCCACTAGATCCTCATCTACTATCTCATCAGCCTCACTCATCAGATACTCATCCTCCTCATCCTCATCCTCCTACCCATCATAGTTAGGATTTGTAGCCTTGTCATACTACTCATCTATCACATTTGTGAATAAGTATGTAGCCTCGACCCCTATTTCCTCAACTATATCCTCCTCCTCATCTCTCTGATCCAAGAGTGGCCCTACATCACCTATCATCTCATCCATTGGGAATACAAGAGCCAACCGTGTTGCTGCACACCACTCCTCATAGGCATATATGGTACTGACATCATTAGTGTCAGAGACCAGAGGAATATCTTGATCATCATCATCAGAATCACTGTAGATGACATCGTCAATGGTGAGTTTCCTAGTGTCACCAGGCCTCTGGGCACTCTGAACTAATCTCCTAAAGAAGGGTTGTGCCATGGGTGGTACCTGGACCTTTCCAAACTATCACATGACATGATCATAGTAGAATGGTTGTATTATGTAATCGTGGATTCCTATCAAGAATCTGTCCATCTGTAATCTCCTGAGCTGATGAGTATCATTTGGCCACTATGGTATAAGATGGTAAGGTATCCATATGATCTCCACCTCATTTAGTCAATCAAATCTGACTCTCAAAAAATGCAAATCCTTGTACTTCCATAACCACCTTAGTGGATAGTTGAATGTGCGAGGGTACCCTAGGGATGATGTACATAGAAACCCTATTGGCCTAGTACACATGATATATGATAGGAACCATACTTGCAATAGTGTATATTGCACCATAATGTCGACCTCATGGAATGAAAATTGCCCTAGATCGTATCATAAGTGTGCAAGGATTTTGTGCCCCTAGGCGTATACAGTACTATGCTTTACCATTCGTTGTATCATATGTAATAGTCCTCCCTCTAAATGTGCTCTTCGACCATCAAGGATGAGTAATAGTGCCACAATAAACATCTTTATACATGCAACAAGTGGACCTAAGAAATATGGTAGCCATGCTAGCTCAATCTATGGCCCCACGATGTCATCATGAATCAGAACTCCAAGACAATACTACATATTCATTTCATTAAATGATCGATCCCATAGAAAATGTACCCTCTCGCCCCAAATCAAAACTTAGAGTATGTGATGGACGTCCTCTAAAGTGATCATCATCTTGCCTATCGGGAGATGAAATGTGCATGTATCTGCATCCCACTACTCTACCAAGGCCATCAACATAGCATCATGGTACCTCATGGGGGTCATGAGGTATGCCCAGTACAATCCATTCCTCTATAAGGTATGTGTCTCCCCCTCTAATAGAGTCAGGGCTAGGTCTTGGAGGTCATAGATCTGTCTTTCGCTAAGACGCTATTGTGATTTGGGTGGAATCTAACAAAAACCAAAATTACATCCTCTAAGCATTCTAAAATCTTACATCTACATGTATCAAGAATAAAAAATAGTGTACAAATTTTTTTCTAGTGTACTTTTCTAAGGGTCCTAGACACTTTAGGTCCCTTTTGGGAAATTTTTCAAAGAAACGGAACACTTTGCAAAAAAGTGGGACACTTCACGAAAAAAATAGACACTTCACGACAAAAAGGGACACTTTGCGACAAAAAGGGACACTTTGTGAAGAAAAGGGACACTTTTTGAACTTTTCTTCCAAGGTCCTAAATCAACCTATAAATGCATAAAAAACATAAAATAAATGTATAAGGAAAAAGCTAAGGTAGAAAAATCAACTCACCTGATAATATTACTCACCATGGACTACCTCCTCCCACAAGACATCTAGTCTTAGAGGCTTGTACTCTCATTGGCTCAGTATCTTTGATCACTCTCCACCAAATTCAAGCTACAAGAAGGTAAAAGAAAAAATATTTAGAAATTACCTTGATTTTTACTCTTATATATGCTAAAAATTAGGGTTTTTACTATATTAGGGTTAAAAAAGTGTCTTTCATTCAAATTAACATAACAAGAGCTAGAAAGATTCATTTTTGATGTTGTATGTTTTGTTGGAATCATGATTCCACTCTCGTCCTCATCATATCTCTATCATTATTCGGTATGGTACTTCAGAATACCCTATGATGTGACTTACCTTATTTGACATTGCTATATTGCTACCTTGATTCCACCTTTGAAAAGAAAGAGGAATCAAGGGGGGGCATATATCTACCCTTGTAGTTGATTTCTAGAAGAATTTAGATAAGAGGAATTTTGGAAAACTAGTGAATTCATGTTGTAGGATGTAGTTCCTAACATTGTGGTTTTGTCGATATCTATAATGGGGGCTTCATTCTCCCATGTTATTAATAAAACGATATGAATATCCTTTATGAAATTCATTGTATTGTTTAGAGTCCTTTGGCTTGCATATGCACATAGAGTCATATGGGTGCTAAAGTGGGGGCTAAATGTGGCAATGAAAATTGTGCTCTCTTCATGGAGAAAGTACCATCCCTTACCTATTTTAGACCTATTCTTGTACCCTTGCATTAAATACTCTTTAAATCATCATTAATAGGTCCCTAAGACCCTTTATTTCAAATCTCAAGGCTTATTTCAGCTAAAAACCCAACAAAATCACCAAAAACATTAAAAAAATTTTAACAACCCACCCCAAAAATCTAGGGTGGGACTCATATGCCACCTTGGGCATATGAGTCCCCCTAGGTGGGACCCATATGCTAGGGTTGAAGAATGAGTCCCATTTGGGGCATTTTTAGGGTTTGAGTGGGAAAATCAACTTTTTAATTCAAATTTTTGGTTAATGTCGGCTTTTGAGATATGAATAATTGTAAAATAGGTGTTAATGTCTATATAATAAATCATTTTCAAGAGCAATTTCAAGATCCAAGCATTCAAGAATCTTCAAGCATTCTTTCACAAAGAGCATTCAAGTTTCAAAAGCAAGCAAAGTTGAAGTCTTGGAGAAACATTAAAGTGATTTTGTAGGTCTTCAAGCTCACTTCCATTCAAGATATAGCATTTTCAAGGGTTGATCATGGTTGTCTATGGTGAATTATGATGGATTCTAGGTTGGGGAGATGGAAATAGCCATAAATCCAAGCCTAATGAATTATTTCCTAAGCAATTCCATCTTCCATTATTACTTTATGTTTAGCCTAAGGAAGGTACAAGAATTATTAGGCCTCATTTGGGTGATTAGAGATTTATCAAAGTTAGTCATTCATCTTCATGTTTCATTCATGCACCTCATTCTTGCACATTAGAATAGGGTTGCATTGCATTTCAGATTTCATAATATTAGACACACTTAAGGTTAGGGTTTATATTCCTATATACATGTAAGTTTCATTGTTTCTATCAAGGTTTAATTACCAAACTAGTTGTTTGACTGAGGTGAATCCCCCATAAGAAAATCAATTCTATATTATGTTTTGCAAGCCTTTTCGTAGATTCAGATCCAGAATTCAATTTGGGAGAAAAGAGTAGGTGTTGAAGTGAAAATCTAAACTTTGAATACCAAAAAAATGAAATGGGACTGATACACTAGAAGTGGCATATGAGTCCCACTATAGGCATTTTTCTAGATTTTTGCATTTTTAGATACCCTTTTCCTAGAAACTAGTTCCTACCTAGAAACCTTAATATGGGAATAATACACCTAGATTGGTGTACGAGTCTTAGTAGGCCCGAATTTTAAGGTTTTCAATTTTTCCAAGCTTATTCCAACCTTCTTTAAGTTTCCAAGTGCATACTTCTGAGATCTCACCTCTCTGTTATGTTTTATATGCATTTTTAGGTCATATAATTAAAAATTGGATCATATTAGGATTAAGGATTATATTTTGCATCTCATTTGTCTTTCCAAGTTTTATCTTGGTGGTGAACCCCTCATTAGTTTACAATCAGACCTTAGGGCCTCCCTATTACAAGGTATCTTTCTCCTTTGCATTGAGATCTTTAGGGTTTTCCTTCAATGAGATAATTTGAAAGTGGGTTTTCTCTATGTCCTAAACCATACGAAAACATCTCACCCATTTTTCAGTTGTTTTAGATATAAAAAAACATTGTAAAGGAGGAGAACCCCAATCATGAATTAGAAGTGTGATAGAAATAAACTCACAAGGAGGAGAAATCCTATCATGAATAATATAGACAAGATCAAATAGATGAGATAAGATAACTAGAGAGCATTATAAAAAGCCATGGCTACACTCTTGTATTGATAAACAAGATGGATTAGCATGCAAGAGAAGCCTTGACTATTGCTTGAGAGAGATATCTAATAGAGCTTCACTATGAAAGTGAGAGAACAATAATAGAGCAAGAGAGAGTGAGAATGAGAGTTAAAAAAGAGGTTTTGTGAAGCTATATGGTGGGAGGTTTCATTGCACACACATTCCTATCACAATGAAATGTGTCATAGGAGAGCAATGCAAAATATTCATGATTAAATCTCAAAATTTTTAGGAACGATGGCACATCATGGAGATGTTCACGCATCATGCAAGTGTCCTACTCAAAACTTTACACAAGGAATTCAAACTGCTAGTGCTTCATTGTTATTTCTTATGAAGTTAGAATCAAGAAATTCTAAATTATAGGTTTTGGTCATAAATGTAGTGGGACTAAATATGTAAGTGTGAAATTGTCAGAGGGTGTAATTTTATGACACTACATTTTTCCCCCACTTTAGTAAGCTATTTTTTGAGAAAGAGTAGCTACACTAAAGTATCTAAGAAGACATGAATGTTAATTTTAAATTTTAACAATTTATTGCAAAAAAAGATACTATAGAGGCTAAAAAGGTTGAGTAGGAAGATATTGGTTATGCCCGCAACATTCAAACCCAACAAAACCCTACAATTTATGAGGTGATGAATAAGTGCGGGAAGATGGGAGGCCAAAAGTAATCTCAAGTGGCCACTTTTTTATTAATATTAGGAAATATTGACCTTGGATGAGAAATTGAGCATAGTTACACTCAAAATTTTAAGATGAAACAAAAACAATGTTCATAGTGCTCCAAGTCTACTTTCTAAACTACTATTTTTTTTGAAATTTTTTTAGATTAAGGGGTTAAAAAAATGGAGCCACAAAAAATGGTGTTGTTTTTGTTGATTAAGGGGTTCAAAAAATGGAAACACAAAAATTGGTGTTGTTTTTGTCAAAAAAACATAACATAGCGTGTTTTGTGGCTCCCTCAAAAGGTTTTTTTTTTTGGTTTTTTTAAAATCGCTTTGGTGGGAAATTAGCTAACAACATGTAGTTTATGCCCAATTTTTCTAATAATTTTTTAATGAATATTTGATTTTCATTGATTTTAAAAGTGGACACATCCTGAAAAAAAAAATTGGTCGTGCTATCGGGTATGTGCATATTCATGAGGGGCCAAAAAGTGGCGATATGATGGGTATGTAGCTGACTTTTTTTTTTCAAAAATTAATGAAATGAAAAGAATTTTTAAAGAAGATTATCACCTCTCCACCAATATAAATTATGCTTTACTTTTAATTTAATAAATAATTATAATTCATTTTATATTTGAATTGACTAAAGTCCCGTGATAGGTGATTGAAAAACATCTATAGCTTTCAAACAGTATCACATTTTTTTCACATTCAATGCTTCGTATACTATAGGATTAATAAAAATAAAATTGAATTTCATGAAGTTTTGACCAAGTTAAATGACATACAGTTTTTTATATTTTCTAAAATTTGTAATAAAAATCATAATTAATAATTTACTTGGAAAAAATTACAAAAAAATATGCATCACATTGGGACATGAGTCCTATACTTATATCTAAAATATTATAAAAAAATATTATCATTTTATTGTGGTTAGGTGGTTGACAGACAACTACTTATTTTTTTCCTAAAATTTAAGTACTACTACATTAAAATTTCAAATTTTAACCAAATAGATTTAAAAACAAAAAAAACCTAGCAGTTTAGATACTACATTCAATTTGCTACAGATTCTATTCTTACATGTTTTTGAAATAATATAGATAACTTATTTAATTTTTTAGTCAAGTTGCCTATCTCTGATTTTTCTAAATTTTTTGCCATTTAAGGGCCTATTTTTTCCATGATGATCCTCCATATACCCTACCCCTATAAATTTTGAAAACTAATTAAAAATATATATTTTTTAAATATGTGTAGAATGGGGTCTAGTTTATAAAAATGTAATTTATTTTACATTTCAATGAACGGTTAAAAAATAAAGTAAAAATACCAAACACTATTTTTTGCCAAGAAAAGAAAGATCGAAATAAAAAAAATTAAAGAAGAAATGCTTAACATTGGAAAAATATGAAAATATTTACATTGTTGAATAGCTAAGAGAGAGCCTAACATTACCCAAGTGTTTGATTTGTTCAACCTTCAAACATGTGCAAACTTGATAGTTAGGACAAACGAGACTATGTGAAATCTTGTAGAATATGGAAAAATAGGTCTTTAGAGGTTGGGAAGGCACTCCAATCCTTTGGTTTAGAAATCCAAACAAAATCCCAAGTCTAAGTCTTGGGGATTACCAAAGAAACATATAGTGTGAGTGTCGTATGGTTTTCTTTGCATTTTTTCTTTTTTGCAATTTTTTTTGTATGCATGTCAGGTTTGACATAACACGAGTGTGTTATAACACACCCTCATTATGTCCTACTTGGAATGTTTTATGTTCAAGTTTGCTAAGTATGTTTGATGTATGTATGTTTGTATATATATTTATATTTATGTATGCCTCTATGTATGTATATATGTATTTATTTATGTATATATGTATGTATGTCATATGCCTATATGTATGTGTGCCTATATGTATGTATGTATGTATGTGTGCCTATATGTATGTATGTATGTATGTATGTACAAATGTATGTATGTATGTGTGTGTGTATGCTTATATGTATGTGTATGTTTATATGTATGCTTGTATGTATGTATGTATGTATTCTTGTATGTATGTTTGTATATATGGTTGTATGTATGTATGCATTCTTGTATACAGTATGTATTATGTATGTATGTATGTATATATGTATGCCTGTATGCATGCATGCTTATGTGTATGCATGTATGCATATATATGCATGCTTGTATGTATGCATGTATGCTTATGTGTATGTATGTAAGGGTTTAGGGTTTAGGATAATATGGACCTAAGGGTATAATTTTTAAGGTTTAGGTTTGAGGTTTTTTGGTTTAGGGTTTAAGGTATAAAGTTGAGGGTTGAGGGATTAGGGCTTAAGTAATAGGTTGAGGGTAGCGGGTTGATGGTTGAGGGTTAAGGGATAGAGTTGATGGATAATACTCAGCTTGTTGAGTGTACAATATTAAGTGTGTAAGGTATAAGGATTAGGATTTAGGATATTCGGTTTAGGGTTTACAATATGGATTGAGGGTATAAAGCATAGGGTGACTTGGGTTGGGAGTGTATAGTTTAGGTTTTAAGATAAGGGTGGAGGCACAATATTCAAGGTTTAGGGTAAAAGGGTGAGGTTATAGGGTATAGATATGAGGGTTTGTGAGTGTAGGTTTCAAGGATTAAGGTATAAGGTTGAGGAGTGATAGATTAGGGCTTAAGTATATGGTTGAGGGTATAGAGTAGAGGGTTGAGAATTTATAGTTGAGAAATAATGTTCAAGATTGAGTGTCTAAGATATAAGGCTTAGGGTTTAAGGTTGAGGGTGAAATAAAGAAAAATATATATAGGTTTGGTGATCCAAGATGGATTAACCAAATGGATGCAACCTATCTTTCTTCTAGTTTCACTCAATTGTGAGGGATATAATGCATAAAAAAGAATCATAAATCAAACAAGTAACCAGTATAACAAACAAAAGGAAATTTTTAAGAGGGTCAAATTTTATGTACCTATTGCAAAAAGTACTTTTTGATCCTTAATGCAGACTCATTCGCCCAATGGTGAATGGGTCTTGGCTAGGGTTCTGGAATAATTCTTCAATGTCTGCACTCCCAAATCCTAGTTGGAGACTGTTAAAAACCTAGAAATAAATCCTATAGATTAGTTTCTATGATCTTGCAAGAAAGATGACAACTTTGAAAACTTTGCAACTTTGATAATTTTTTCTTTCCAATTGATCTTCAACCTAAAACCTACAATAACACATTAAAGGAGAAGAAAAATATTGTTTTTTTAGAGGATAGGGGTTTTCCTTCGTCAAAAGCCATTTTTGTAATTAAACCTTGAAATGAAATTATGCATAAAGGAATTATGAATGAACAACAATATGTAACAACTCACCAAACCTTGTTGAAAGCTTGGAGTACAAATCAACAATCTTGCATGAAGTGGCTTTAAGGAATGTGGACCTTGATCATGAACTTTGATATGTAACAATTCTTGAATAGGATCTTCAATGCTACATCAACACATTAGATCAACAACATGCATGATGCACTAAATATTTGAAAAGATGATATGATCTATTATTGCTGCAATAAAATTTTACAAATTTTCGCTTGAATGCCTTAACGATTTCTTTTGAATTCTCTTGAATTCTATAGCTTGATCTTGTGAAGTTTCACAAAATTTCTAGGTGAAAACATAGTGAAATAACGTTATATTTATACATAACATAAGATTAAATCTTGAAATTCAAATAACACATGTTGACATCAAATATAGAAATGAAATCATTCAAATATTGTCGCAAACATATTCCAAGGGGGGGTCCTAGGTCTAAGTGAGGTGACCCATTCACCATGTGGAAAATAGGTCCTAGCTCACTTAGCCTGGACATAGTTCAGACAATGTGTAATGTCATGTTAAAATAGGGTCATAGGACCTAGTGAGGACCCATTCCCTAGGTGGTGAATGGTTCCTAGGTCAGTAGCCTAGGACACATACCTTGTAAAATTAAGTGTGTAATATCATTTATGAATTTCCGGCTTTATCCCTCATAATCTGTAATTAATTAGGTGTGGATTTGAATTAAATGGTCCAATTAACCTCATATAACCTCAATTAATTAATAAATCCCTAGTTTAGTATGAAAGTGTAAAGATACACTTTACAACACCCTAAATAAGGCATCATTAAGTCTATTTTATTAAGAGGGATCCTAAACTTAATGTCATGTGTAAAACACATTTCAACACTAAATCAAGGCATAATTGAGCTTATTTTAATATTAATTATTCCCAAATTAAGTGAGAAAAAGGGAACTTTAACAAAACTAAATTTTTCACCAATTGAGCGAGAGTATGACCCCTTGTCAAACTCACTAAAGTATACATTCAAGAGACATATGTATGTAGCAGTGACAAAGATACACAATCACACAACATCAAAAACAAATAAGAAATGGGAGGTGGATCAAGCCTCGACTATCCAATGCGATGTGGAACACATCTAAGCTATGTGTCCAAGAGAAGAAGGAGAATCAAGCCTCTACTATCCAACATGATGTGGAACACATCTCAGGTGTTTTTCCAAAGAATGTTTACAAGAAAAACTCGATGTCTGATATATAAATGAGATATGTACTCACTTTGGGTTAGTGGAAGCTTAGGATTCCCACTAGGTGAGTATCCCTCAGGAAGGTGGCTTAGTGAGAAAGTCATTCCTATGTGTCATCTCTTACTGTACTTACCATACCAAAGATATGCCTTTGATAACTTCAATACATGACCACTCACATTCTCACTTTGTGCTTAACAATGTGTGTTATGCTAAGCACCCATGAAATTTTTTTATATATCATTTGTTCAAAGGGAATTTTCTTCGTTCATGTAAGGTCTCTTTTAAGGGATCAAGTATGTGCAGGATCATGATGGGCCAAAAAGTAGCAATATGATGGGTATGTGGCTGACAATTTTTTTTTACCCAAAATTGATGAAGTGAAAAGGGTTTTTAAAGGAGATTCTCAACTTTCCACCAATATAAATTATTGTTTACTTTGAATTCAATAAGTAATTATTATTCATTTTCTATTCAAATTACAATTCCTGATTGATAGACTGATTGAAAAACATCTATAGATTTCAAACGGTATCAAACTTTTTGAATCCAAAACATGCGTCACATTCTATGCTTCACATATTATAGGATTAAAAAAAGAAAAATTGAATTTCATGAATTTTTGACCAAGTTAAGGTGGTCAGACATCGAGTTTTTTATATTTTTAAAAATTTGTAATAAAAATTCATAATTAATTGTTTACTTGGAAAAAATTATAAAAATATGCATCACATCGAGACATGAGTCCTCTACTTATATCTAAAACCTTATAAAAAAATATTATGATTTTATTGTGGTTAGGGTGGTCAGATAGACACCTACTTATTTTTTTCCTAAAATTTAAGTACTACTACATTGAAATTTCAAATTTTCACCAAATAGATTTTTTTTTTAAAAAAACCTAGTAGTTTAGAAACTACATTCAATTTGCTACAGATTCTATTCTTACATATTTTTGAAATAATATAGATAACTTATTCAAATTTAATGTCAAGTTGCCTAACTCTAATTTTTCTAATTTGTTTGCCACTTAAGGGCCTATTTTTTCCATGATGATCCTACACATACCCGATCATCATGCCTAATGTCTCTAAGAGAGGACAAGTCAAGTGTAAAAAGTTTCACAACTTATGGAATACAATGCGTCACATCAAGCCACTAAGAGGAAAGACATATGCTAAGAAATATCACACTCTTAGAGGACATCAAACCCAATGAGACCACCAATAAAAGGATGCATCACAAGAAAAAAGAAAATCACACCATGAAACATGCAAAATGTCAAAAAATATCATCGATGTATTCCCTCAGTTTAAAGCAGTTTGTAACACCATTGCTATGAGTAATTTCTCTAAAGTAGCCAATGTTTTCTCCTAATACATGAGATAATTCCTCGGAAAAGCCTATTTCAAGTCATATATTTCTGAAATAAAGGTACACCATGAAAAAGAAGGGAGGGGTTGCCCACATAAACAAATAAGTAATCTACGGATTTAGGGTTAGTATGTCTTCGCTATAATGTTGTCATAGAGCTCGAAAATGTCATCATTCCCCAAATACTCATAGAATTAAAATAATGACCCATAAATATTGAAAAAAAAGAAAAATCCTTTCGGGTAAACATGGAAGAGACCTAAATGTATTAACACCATGAATAATCTCCAAAAGGAAAAAATAAGATAAAATGAAAAGATAAATGCATACAACATATAGAAGAAAGTAGATACATATAGAGGAATGCACAAAAAGAGATAGAGAGATACATCAAACAAAAGATCATAGGGGATCACATTACACACATGAAATCACATAAAGAAACATGAAAAAGAAAACAATGTAAAAGACTAGTGAGACACATGCAAGTCAACCTATAATAGGTCATTTGTATCCTAATCTTGATCAGTATATGTGGAAAGTAGACAACTAGCCAAATGGACAACATCAAGTGTCAGAATAGGAAACATACCAAGTTCAACACTCTTTTTAGGAGATTTGTCATTTAGGAGCTTATAGAAGAGGAAAACAAAGAACTCCACTCATTATGCACTTGTTGGAGACAAGTTTGGATTTTGATTTTCTATGTTGGGGTATGTGCAGGATTGTGATAGGCCAAAAAGTGGCAACATGATGGGTATGCGGCTGACAACTATTTTTTTACCCAAAATTGATTAAATGAAAAGGGTTTTTAGAGGAGATTCTCAGCTTTCCACCGATATAAATTATGCTTTACTTTGAATTTAATAAGTAATTATTATTCATTTTCTATTCAACTTATGACTAAATTCCTTATTGATAGGTTGATTGAAAAACATCTATAGCTTCCAAACGGTATCATATTTTTTGAATCCAAAACATGTGTCACATTCTATGCTTCGCATACTATAGGATTAAAAAAATAAAAATTGAATTTCATGAAGTTTTGACAAAGTAAAGGTGGTCAGACATACAAGTTTATATCTTTTTAAGAAATTTGTAATAAAAAAATCATAATTAATTATTTACTTGGAAAAAAATTACAAAAAAATATGCATCACATCAGGGTATGAGTCCTCTACTTATATATAAAATCTTATAAAAAAATATTATCATTTTATTGTGGCTAGGGTGGTCAGACAGACACCTACTTATTTTTTCCTTGAAATTTAAGTACCACTCCATTGAAATTTCAAATTTTCACCAAATAGATTTTTTATAAAAAAACCTAGTAGTTTAGAAACTAAATTCAATTTGCTACAGATTCTATTTTTACATATTTTTGAAATAATATAGATAACTTATTCATTTTTTTACGTCAAGTTTCCTAACTTTTATTTTTCGAAATTTTTTGCCACTTAAGGGCCTATTTTTTCCATGATGATCCTGCACATACCCGTTGTTCTTCTCTTCTTGATTCTATAACAAATGAGAAATAGCACATGACATATACACCTACACTCTCTATCATTTTGATTTTGTTTCAACTTGTTATAAATTTTTCATTTGTGTAGGAGTGGGTTTGTCAAGCATATGGTTCTTTTCTTCTTTTAGGGGGGGAATGGGAAGGAACATAGGAGGTTGTTCAACCAATTTCTCTTTATCTTCATAAACTTTTTTTTACTTTAAGAGGAACAATGTGATTTCTTTGGTTGTCTCATGGTCTTGAACCATAGATTTTTGGGACTATGAATGCTAGGTCTCTTTTGTTCAATTAGGGTCTTTCATCTAATGAAAAGAGATAGATCCCACACCCAAAATCTAGGTGGTTCACTCAATCTAACATATGTATGATGAAATTATATCTAAATTCAATGTTACTAATGTAGCTAATTGATAAGATTGATTGATTAATGAATGAAAACTAAAGGAAAACAACTTGTTTGAAAACACATTGTGTGATACAAAAAGACCTAGAAATGGATGCAAAACTGAATAGAAATGAATCAAACTAAAAGTGTGCACCTGGAATGTGGATGAAGGTTGGAAATGACACTTGAAATTTTTTTGATGGCAATTTTTAGACTTGGTGGTACTCATTCACCATTCTGGGTGAATCAATCATGGTTCTACAAAACTTTGTTGAAACTTGTTTCTGACAAAAGGGTATCTAAAAATGTAGAAAACCCAAAATTCACTTGGAAGTGGGACTCATTCGCCACCCATGGTGAATGAGTCCACTTTTGAATTTTTTTATTATTCAAAGGTGGAATTCAGATCTCTCGGTCTGCGCTTTGATTCTCTACAGGTGTTTGCTTCCAAAACTCTGATTTATAAAACTGTAAGTGAGTTTTTGTTGATATTTTGACTTTTTCAATGAGGAGAAGAGTTGAAAAACTTGAAAAATTGATCTTCAATGACTTCAAAGCTTCCAAGATACCTAAATCTACATAGACACAAGACAAGAGAGAAAAATGGTGAATGTTAGGGCATGGGGGTTTGCCTAGGTCAAACCCCTTTTAGGTAATCAAACCAAAATGATGTAAGAATGTAGTGAAACATGCAATAATGGAGTTTATTAGCTTTCCATGATGTTTGATCTTGAATTTCTGCAACAAAACATGAAGAATCTACCCTTTGAAAATTGTTATCTTAGAGACTTGAAATGAAGAAACCTTGAGTTGCTTGACTTGAGATGGAAGATTGGTAGATGAATGAATGATAAGAGATAAGAGATTCAAAAGGAGGAGAAAAAAACTTATTTATACACATTTGTGCCTTAGTAACCCAATGATACCTCATCTTAGGCTGAAATGAAGTGAAATTAAACTTAAATTTCACCTTTTCCCCACTCAAAGTTCAAAATTGGGCCAAATAGGACTCATTCACCACCCATGGTGAATGGGTCCCACCTAGATGGGACTAATACTCCATGGATGGTGAATGGGTCCCACATGGGCCTTTTTGAAAGCTAAGATGCGAAGAGATAAGGAAATAAGGTTTAAATTGCAACTTTGTTGGGTATTTGATCAATTTAAGCCTTAGGATGCACAATATGGGTTAATAGGGGCCTATTAGCGATGATGTAAAGGTCAATTAGGTCGTGGGACATAGAATTCAATGTGAATGTGTGATTAAGTGCACTTTACAATGCTAAAATGAGGTTCACATAGCCTAGGAAGGCACAAAAACAAATGTGAATGTGTGGGACACATTACAACACTAGCTTAACATTAAGTTTAAGTTATAATCCTTATAGATTGATGTGATAATGTTACTGAACAAATTTAATAATGTTGAATTAGGGAGAAATAGGTGCATTAAGTCTATAAAAGTGTGAAAGTCCTTTACACCACCTTACAACACCTTTACAAGACATCATTAAAAGCATGTTATTCAATTTTCAAGGGTCCAAGACCTAGTGTGGATGCATAAAACACCTCACAATGCTAAATCAAGGCCTCTTTAAGTCCAATTTATCATGAATTATTCCCATGTCAAGAAAGAGACCCTTTTTCTATGGCATAAGTCTCTTATATGAAATGGTAGGATGATTTGTCATAGGTTGCTCTTTGATATTTGGAAGGGATTTTTCTCAATCATTGGTTCATCAAGGATAGGTTGTTCAATCATAGTTTGTAACTTGTTTCTAAGGGATAATTTTGCTATATGCTTTGCCTAAAACTTTTGATATGATTTGAAAAAGAAGTCTTCACGAAGTCTAATAGGTTCAATAGGCTTGGGAAAAAAAAAATCCAATGAAATGTTCCCTTAGGAATACATAGGATTAAATCCACTATGATGCACTGTAAAGATTTCATTGCCAAAGGGAAACTTAAAAAATTTAAGCACAACCAATGGGACAAAAGTCATGGAGTGAAGCCATGGATAGCCTAACTTCACACAAAATTGGTCCAACAATGGGATGATGGTGAATGAGACATTTAATATTTGCGGTCCAAATTTTAAATGGAGATTTCTCGAGCCTATCATAGCACAAGAAAAACCCTTATGTGTTTTGATCCATTCTTTTGGTTTATTATATGTATCTTGAGAGAGTTCATGCACAAATAGGAATTATTTAGTAATCACATTCTCTACACAGACAGAATCAATTAATATCCCATTAGTAGGCTTGTCATTCACTCTTCTAGCTATGTAAAGAGGACCATTGGGTGTATGTTTAAGTATGTCTCTTTGTGAGAAAGAAATATCAAGAGGCATCTTGGTTGAGCCCTTACAAGGTTTAGTCTCAATAAATACCACCCTTTCAATTGGTTCTTCATTGTCATCTTTTATATTCTCTTAATCTATGTCAACATTCATCACATCAATCTTTATTTCACTAGCTTTCACAAATGAAATAGTATGTTTCAGCATAGGGTTTGTAAAGATTTATAATTTTTGGTTAGGAGGAGCTATATACTTATTTCCTTAATCATTCACACCTCTAATTATAAGATTATTAGAATCAATGAGGTCTTGCACAATATGTTTAAAATGCTTACAATATTTTGTATCATGTCCATTTTTTTAGTGATAATGGCAATAAGAATTTAATCTATACCCTATAAGTAATGGTATATTAGGATTAGGAGCTCTAATAGGAGGTAAGGAAAGCATATTTTTTTCTACAAGCTGTAGCCTGATATTGTGAAAGGTATCAAGTAAAGGAGTAAATTTTCTATTCCCATTAGTGAAGGCATATGAATTTTTCATCTTTATAGGAACCGCATGGTTATCAGCTTGTTGATTTGATTTACAAGAATTAAGTTGTAAAAATCCCCTATTTTGCTTCTTGATAGGTTGGTAACTATTTTGAGTTGAGGATTCAAAGTTTTTAGGATGGCTAGGAGGATTTTTCACATCATGACTATAAGTCGTAGTTTGATAATCATGAAGGGTTGTACATAATTGTGTGAAGGATGGAAATTTCAGCATATCAAGTTTGGTTTGAATTTTTTTTTATAAATTGCAATAAACATTCATTCAAGGTTGGGATTAGGAATCTTAATATTTATTTGTGAATAAAGTGTTTGGTATCTTGCTATCAAATCTGTTACTTTCTGTTTAATTGAAAAGGGGATCTAAGGGCTAATGGGTAGATCACTATGATCAATATTTTTTCAAATAACATTAGAATCCAAATCAACGAGGATATGAGATTGGCCCACAACCTAGAAGGAGAGCCAATTTTTCTTGGATATGGTTCTATTGTTATTATGGAAATTCCTTGAATTTAATTTACATTAATTGATTTAAATTGACTATGTGACCTAATCTAGAAATATAATTTATTGTATAGAAAAAATAAAATGTAATAGAATGGCTTCAAATCCGAGACGGAGAAACAAAGAGGAAATTGTGCTAGAAATTTGGAGCTAGAATGGTTGGTCAAGGGAATGGAGAACCCTTGAAATTATTTTCATTCAATGATTGATATAATGAATAACCTCTTTTTTAAAAACTATTAGGAAACTATATTTTATAGCCATCCCTTAAATTTGTAGCCTTAAAAAATTGTTTTGATTCATCTCCTACAACATAAGTGCATGTGATCATAGTGCAACTACAGGAATAACAAGTAAGATATATCAATTTCTTCATCTTACTACATGCTCAACACATATAATTCCAACTTCAAAAAAAATTGTGCCATAAAACTATTCAAAATCATATTTTTGTCCACCACCAACTAATGCATAAGGAAGCCAAAATTCACATAGATGTCTTTTTTTGATATATAAAAATACTTTTACATCAAAAAAAACTATCCCATTAGTGTTTTTATTAAATCCTATACAACTAAAAACATATTGAAGATTTGGTAAATTTCCCATGTTATAAAAAATCTTGTTTCTGTTTAGCATCATAACAAAGTTTCTAATAGAATGAATTCCTAAATATGTAATTTTTAGAAGTGTCAATTTTATTCTTGATGAGGGCCACACCGCCCTAAAACTTCATAAATTACAACAATAGATACCAACATAAAAGATGTGAGACATAAAATAACTCACTTTCAATTATTTTTAGAAAATGAAATTATAGATTCAAAACTTATGATGCTACAACCTAATAAGCTTGATTCATTACAACAAAATCCACTTTGAAAACAAAATATATTATTCAGAGCCACAATTTGCACTAATGGAGCTACCTTCTACAACCACCACTTATCACTTTTTATTTTACCCAATAACTATCCTACAATGTTCTAGAAAGTATAAATTTCCCTTTTGTTTTGGCACCAAAAGTCCCACCATTTGATTTCTTTCCTAGGAAGATATTTTGATGAGATTCACTTTTTGGTGGGGCAACTTCACAGGGCCATAAATTTTGACATGGGTGTCTGATTTTCTATTATAACACATAGTTGGAAAGATCTCAGAGAGATATACAACGCTGAACCCATCAAATATCGGTTCGTCCACTTTTCAATTTGCTTTGGGGCCTCTAAGGTTTTCATATCTAAATTTGAAGTTGCATTAGCAAAATTTCTTGGGACAAAAACTTGAATATCTCACAAACTATTCAAGGTATTGAGGTGATTCTTTTGTGACCAATTTTTTTTCAGCTTTGCTCCTTCGAGTAAATTTTAAAGTCCAAAAGAGCTTGTTTAGGCTGACTTACTAAAAATAGTAAGTGGTCATTTTTCACCTTTTCTAACTCTTGAATATCTTACACCCCATAAGTACTATCATGGGACTCAAAAAAACTAAAGAAAATAAGGAAAAACATTTTTAAATTAGGTGATGCAAGATTTCCCTACACCACTAGATGCTCTTGCATGAGACACCTAGGGTAATTTGAAAAGTGACTCTATCACTTCTCAGAAATTAGAGGAAATCCAAGACACTTAACCTTAGCCTCAAACAACCAAAATGAATCTTCAAAAGGCCTCCCTCTTCACTTCACCAAGTACTTTGCATACTATCTGTTTCTTGTGCTTCTACCCACATAACTATCCAAAATTTATTCTATCTCCTCCTTTTCTGAAGTAGGTGTTGGAATATTCGACTATGATTCCATTATTTCTTCATAAATTCCTCCTTCATGATATTCTATTAAATCTGAGATGTGAACACAGGTGAAATATGAATTCCATCAGGCAACTCTACCTTATATGCATTTCCTAAATCATGCTTCTTCAAGATCATGAATGGTCCAAACTTTTTCATCTCTAACTTGTTGTATGTACCAAATAGAAACCTCTCCTTTCATAAATGAACCATGAATTCATATCCTACATGGAACTTCTTATACCTCTTTTTCTAATCTACCTTAGCCTTATATTGCGAGTTCATCTTATTGATATGTTTCTTCACCTCTTCATGCAAATTCTTCAGATGCTCAACAAAATTTTCAAGCTTAGCACCACTCTTCTCTGCCTTATTTTTCTTTCTCAATTCAGAACTAGTTCTCAAACTACTCCCATACACAATCTGTAATGGTGATTTACCAATATTCCTGTTGACAGAATTGTTATAAGCAAATTCTACTTGTGGTATAGTAAAATCCCATTCCTTTGGCTTATCTCCTACTAAGCATCTTAGAAAGTTTTTGAAACTCTTATTCACCACCTCTATTTTTCCATTATTTCATGGATGGTGTGTTGAATTAAACTTCAAATTTATCTTCAACTTCTTCCATAATGTCCTCTAGAAATAACAAACAAATTTCGTATCTTTTTTCTAAAACTATACTCTTCAATAGACCATGTAGTCTCACTACCTCTCTGAAAAACAACTTTGCAATATCGACAACATTAGTGGTCTTATTCCATGGAATGAAATGTTTCATCTTTGAAAATTTATCCACCACCACAAATATAGAATCATGCCCTCTTTGTGTCCTTGGCAAGACAAGAACAAAATCCATGCTAATATCCTCCTATAGCCTCCTAGGTATAGGTAATGGTTGATACAATCCATTATTTTGACTTGTTCCTTTTGCCATCTAACATACTCTACAACTCTGCACAAAAATTTTCACATCTTGTTGTAATTATGGCCAGTAATAATTCTCACTAACAAGATCAATGGTATTATCTCAATAGAAATTTCTAGCCAATTCTCCACTATTCTTCTCCTTGTTTAGATTCTCTCTTATAGAACTCATTGGAATGCACAATTGGATTCCTCTAAACAACATCCCATCTTGTATTAAGAAATCCAACCATCTTGTCCTATCTAATGTAATAGGTTCCAAACAAGCCTTCCAAGCTTCTACAAAGTCTGGATTTTTAGGATACAAACTTTTGAGTTCATTGAACCCAACAACCTCTATATTCATCTCTATCAATAAATTTTTCCTCCTGCTTAAGGCATTTGCAACTTAGTTTGAACTTACACTCATGTGCTTCAAAAATAAAAGTATAGCTCTGCAAAAACTCAACCCATTTTAAGTGTCTTTGATTTAACTTTCATTAACTATTGAGACACTGCAAACCCTGGTGATCAATATATTAAAAAAATTATTTTGGAAAAAAATAGTGTGTCCATTTCTTCAAAGCTTGAACTATAGCATAAAACTCTTGATCATAGAAATAATATTTCTTCTTAGCATCATTGAACTTGACACTAAAATAGGAAATAGGCTTACCTTCTTGACTGAAAACAACTCCTATAGTAGTGTCACTAGCATCACAATCTACCTAAAAGATCTTATTAAAATTTGGAAGTGCCAAAATAGGCTACACTGAGAATTTCTTCTTCAACATATCAAAAATCTTTTCTTCTCCTATAGTCCATTTAAAATCCTTCCTATCCCCTCTCATTGCTTAAGTTAGAGATGTACAAATACTACTCAAATTCTTAATAAACTTTCTATAAAAACTTGCTAGACAATGAAATGATCTTACCTCCATAACACTTATTTGGGTAGGCCATTCATTGATAGATCTCACCTTCTCTGGATCCATTTTAAGACCCTTTGCTAAGACAAAAAATCTTAGACACACCAACTCCCTCTTCATAAAACTACATTTCTTCAAATTAATCAACAACTTCTCATCCCTTAGCTTCTCAAAAACTCTTTGAATATGCATAAGGTGCTCCTCCAATGTATTACTGAAAATTAGAATATCATCCAAATAAACAATAACAAATTTTCCTTAAAATTCTTTCAATACCCCATTCATAAGCTGTATAAATGTGCTTGGTAGATTGGTTAGCCCAAAAGGAATGAATAACCACTTGTACAATCCCTCCTTAGTTTTGAAGGCTCTCTTCCATTCATCTCCTCTAATCTCGATCTAGTGATATCGACTCTTCAAATCTATCTTTGTGACGTACTCAACTCCACTCAAATAATCCATAATGCCATCCATTCTCGACAAGGAAAATCTATACTTGATGGTGATCTTCTTGATGGCTCTAGAATCTATACACATCTGCCATTCCCCATCCTTCTTTGGTGCTAGTACTATAGGTACTGTACATGGGCTCAAACTATCTCTAATCAATCCCTTCTGCATAAAATATTTAACTTGTTTGTTCAACTCTTCACTCTCTACTGGAGTCATACGATGAGATAGCTTATTCAGAAAACTAGCTCTAGGAATTAGGTCCATATGAGGACTAAGGGATAAACAATATCTTGAGACTCATTCAACATATTTGAAACCTCAATAGGCATCTCATCAGTTTCTTCTTTATCAACTCTAGGGATCAACACAAAATACATATGCTCATGTTTCATAGCTTCTAGGATCTTTCTTCCATCAACCATACAAATTCCTGCATTATTGCATACCTTTTCCTCTACCTCTTTCAAGGGTTTCAAATTATGATGAATTCCATCCTTTGTCAAATAATAAGTGTTGGAATGCTCATGTATTGCTTTCTGATCAAACTTCCATAGTCTTCCTAACAACATATGACAAACATCCATAGGCATAATATCACACAATACCTCATCATGGCAATTTCCAATCTTGAACTTTCCCAAAAAATGTTCATTTACCAAAGCTTTATGGTCCTTTTGCAACCAAGCAATCTGGTATGGATTCAGATGCATTCTCTCCAAAGGGTATTAATACATCTAACATTTATGGCACCAATTTTTTTTTTAAAGTACTAACATACATCATAATAATCATATATCACATGAAATGAAAACTAAACATGAACTACATATAACAAATCCCTTGGGTTTACATGACTGCATTACTTTTCTCAACAAAAAATCATTACATAACATGGAAGATAAGTATACACTAATAACCATAAGATAACATGAACATGGACAGTACATTAATCAAGGATTACAATATTACAATGCCTCTTCCCAACATGAATGGGGAAGATACAATAAAATAGAATGATACATTTGAAATGGAGTACAAAGCTGCAATACTGGATTCAACTCTGGTTCAACTCAGGAGTCTCTACAAGGTACAATTTTGCACTTCTCAATTGACAACTGGGGACCCAATGGGGTGCATAGCACGTTCCACCCAACCACGTGGACCCGAAGGCCCACAAATTTTTTTGGACCATTTCTTGATTTATGCGTGTCATCCTTGCGCAACGGCCATGCTAATCTTCTCTGTATCATTCCAATTTTATCGGATGTCTCCGTGGGCCTTCGGGTCTATGTGGTTGGGTGGAATGTGCTATGCACCCCATTGGGTCCCCAGTTGTCGATTGAGAAGTGCAAAATTGTACCTTGCAGAGACTCCTGAGTTGAACCAGAGTTGAATCCAGTATTGTAGCTTTATACTCCTTCATTTCAAATGTATCATTCTATTTTATTGTATCTTCCCCATTCATGTTGGGAAGAGGCATTGTAATATTGTAATACTTGATTAATGTATTGTCCATGTTCATGTTATCTTATGGTTATTGGTGTATACTTATCTTCCATGTGATGTAATGATTTATGTCTAGAAAAGTAATGCAGTCATGTAAACCCGAGGGATTTGTTATATGTAGTTCATGTTTAGTTTTCATTTCATGTGATATATGATTATTATGATGTATGTTAGTACTTTTCAAAAAAAAATGGTGCAATAAATGTTAGATGTATTAATACCCTTTGGGGTTGCTTGGCGGGGCATTACAGATGGTATCAGAGCCTAGGTTCGCACACTAGGGCACTATGAGCCCATTGAATTGACCTAGCTGCTCGTACTCGTAAGGGTGTGTTAGTCTATTTGTGTAGTTTGTACTTGGTTGCCCTAGTTTGTCTCTGGGTGATGTAGGTTCAATGGTGCAAAAATCTGGTGGAATGGATAGGACCCTCGGTGTAGTGTGCAATGCACCGATATGCTTCCTATTGGAAATGCATTTTAGAACCCTTATGTTACCCTTGAGTTGCTTTGTGGTGTCTCTGGTGTGAAGTGAATTTGAGTGTGTATGCGGTGTATGTGTGTTAAATCTGAAATTATCTGTGTTTTGAAGTGATAATTATGTTTCTGTTTCTGAAAAGGCCATAAATTATGATCTTGTGACACATACATTGTGAGATTTTGCATTGAGTGATGAATAGAATGTAGAACATGATGTTTAAATGATAAAGTTTAACCAAAAATGTGTATCTTGGTAATGAATTAGCATGAATAACTAGTGCTAATGTGTTATGTTTCCATCTTAGTTTATGATTTTCAGGTAGTCAGCTTCGAATCTTGATGATGAAGGTAACTAATTGGTTATGTTTTACATGTGGACTTAATACTATGGTTGCATTTGATTAGTAATTGTTATTGATGATTGTTTATGATGTATCACTAATTGTAGAGTGTTAGAAGGATGATGTCATATCACTCATTCATGAGAGGCATACGACATGACAATTCCCTCTACACTAGGTTGATTTGATATATATATGGTGTACACAACGTTTACTTTTATGTAGGATTACAGGTAGTAAGCTTCGATTCCACCTGCTCTGGCAGGACTGGGCAAGCCTCATGAAACCCAATGGGAATAATGTGGAAAAATAGAGTTGACAAGAAAGTTTCCCCAACCTTTCCATCATCCTTGACAAGGATGAGTACCTTCAACTTGTAACCTAGTTGGTATGGTTTTTATGTTTTGAAAGTTGTTGTTTTTGGGTGTCTTCCATTATTTGATGATGTTGTAATGCTATTGTTGGAGTTGATGTTGTTTTCAATTGTGTGCGTGTTCCTTAGCCTTGCAACTTCCAAGAGTAAGTCAAAACCTTGGGGGGGAGGATGTAGTGTCCCTCGTTCGGTGTAATCTTTGTGTTGTTACCGATTCATTTGTGACGTCAAGTTTGAATGGTATGTGGTTAAATTAATTTGTTTGATTTGTGTTTTGATAAATAAATAAATTGTGGTGTAAATGGAATTAAAAGGATAAGTTAAATTAATAAATTAAATATTTTAATTGAGGATTAATTGTGCAAAAATATTGAATCACAATAATAAATTATTAAGTGTAATAGAAGCCATTATAGCAAATAAATTTGAGGGATATTTGATATTCTCTTGATATATTCATTCTAGGGGATAGAAATTCATTGGGGGTATCATATTCGATATTCTCTTGATCTATTTTCATCCCAAACTTAGCATTCAATAAAATGATATTGGATTCAGTTTAGAATTGTAGTGGAAGCAAGGGTTTCATCGATGACCTGACAATGTCGAAAGATTTGAGCTACTTGACCGATCTGATGATAATATAGTCTCCTCAATCTATGACCAATTCACAAGTAATAGTTGTTGCATGCCTACCTTTTTGGACCAGAGATATTGCGTAAGCTTTTGGTGTAAGTCGGCTCGGGATTCCCTTGTCTAGCACCATGGAGTAGCATCCAACATTGCTTTTTTTACCGGTTGGAGAATATCATCAATTTTGTAACCGCTCTACGGGAGAAAGGCAACCCATTCTGGAAGATTTCTTTAACTAACGGTTAGTGGGACTAATGGAAATAACTATTATAAGTTAATGCAATGATGGGAAATTAAGAGGGAACGGGAGTGGTTACATGGAAAGAAAGGATTTAGGGAAAAGAGGTTATCACATACTCTGGAGGGTTCCTGGAGCGGTTGTTAAATCTGGGAAGAAGATGAATCTATAAATGGTGAAGCCTGATCTCATAATCAACTCTGCAGCCGTGCTTCAAATCAGGTTCCATTCCTTTTGAGATTTATCTTTGTGATTCTGAAATAAATTGTGAATGTTGGATGCATTCTAGAATGTTTCGTTATTTCAAAGATTTGTGGGCTTCCTCTCAAGGTTTACATATTATTTTTGCATGCATGTCTTCTGGCATCCACAATCTTCTTGCAAGCCTATTAACCTTTGCCTTGAATGAAATTACCCATTCAATGATTCCTCTATTGTTTCTCTACTGAATCCATTGCATTGAATATCATCTTTTCAGCATGCCATGGTCTTATCTCTTCAGATTTCTTGGTCTATGCTTGTAGAAGTTCTTGTTGATGAAGGTGGTGTCCTATTTCATACCAACTTAAGGCTTTTTACATCATGAGTTACCATGTTGCCGGTGCCAGTCTGTAGCTGGGTGTATCATGAATCACATAGTGCTCAAGATAGTTGCCTAGCTATGTGCTTTGCCAATAACATTCTCCTTGTTATTTATCAATTTCTAACAGTCACAATTGTTGTTTTGCAAACATGCTTTTAGGCTGTGTCAGTCTGCATGCGTCTAAAATACTGTCATGATTTGATTAACCTCCTTGATTCAATAGCAACCTGTCGCAGCTGCAACTTTCAAACATAAGTAGACTATAGAGGCATAAAAGCCTTTCTGATTTTTGTTGGAAACATGTCACACCTACCGTATTTAAAAAAAATAGAATGTTGTAAAGGTTTAAATAACCTGTTTGATTCTATTGACAAACTATCACAGTTGCAGCATTTGAAAATAAATATTGTCAATGTACTAATATAATAGAGAGCTTTCCATTGATCGTGGTGAAGTTAATTTCCAAAATTCAACTTGAGCGCATCTCTAGAAACTCGCTGCCAAACAGAAATGTGTCTTGTTTCAAAAAGAAAAGTTGTACACTATTTCACCTACCCTTAAGTCGCGTATTTGCACCTCACCTTTCTCTTTCCCTTCAGTATTGGGGATAACATTTGGGACTTGACAATAATGCAAGAATGATATGAGATAAGATGTGTTTTCCATGTCAAATTCCCTGATGTTTACATTCAGCCTTGATTACATTGGAATTTATCTCCATAGTTTCATTTTTAAATTTGATACTTTATACATATACTGACATACTAAATATTCAACTCATTACTATCACTTAGACCTCTTTGGAGTACACTTTTAAATGTTGTCAATATGCTGGCCCAAGATTCCCTCTCCTAGTAGTTATGTCATGCCCTATGTTGGAGCTTTGTATTATACAAATATTCTTGGAGGATGTTCTTTATCCAAGCATCCAAATCTTTGTTTCACCTATTGTATTGATTAACTTATGTGAATCTACTTTGGGTTAAGACAAATTCACTCTAATTCTATTAGAAAATAGTTGATCTGAGGATGGAAAATTATTCTATATCCATAATCTGTAAACCATCAGAAATGAGCATAAATCTATTCTCATACTTCTTTGCTTTTAGTGATGTTTCATAACTTTGAAATTGATAATGGATTGTTTTCAGATTGGGATGAACATGCATGGTTGTTTCTAATTATTATATCTTAAATATTTGTATATCAAAAGATAGTTCCAGAGCGGAAATTTTTCCATGCTTCCTCATATTAGAAACTAGATAGAGTTGCTTTCATCCTAACATAGTTTTTAAACTTCTATCCTCTTATATTAAAATATAATTAGATGCTTATAATAATTAAATATCTTCAAAAAAATAAATGCTCATCATTTTTATAAGTTAAGACTTATAACTGTACTAATATGTGATCCATGCTTAGGCTCCTATTAGAAAATTCCGTTAGTTGTTGAGTCCAAGTCTAGATAATCAAATACTCTCTCAACGGCTAGATAATCACTATATGTTTGCTTATTGTTAAAATTTGGAAATGAGGATATAAGTGGTTTTCTTCTTGTCTTACAAAAGAAATTAGTGTTATCTAGTTAGTAAATGAGGAAACAAAATATAGGTGAATCTTGTCGTGTAGTTAGTAATGTATTTTTGTAAAAATAGATAAGATGGGTCGATTAAGAATTTGTCAATATTTTATAGTACCTTGAAAATTGTTTTGTGAATTGATCATTTGGGAATAATGACATTGTTGTTGTAATTTTATTATTAACCTTTGTTATTTCCTTGTTAGTCATGAATGTGTTGATATTAAGATAATTATAAAATATTTGAAAGTTGTTGATGGTATTTATAAGTGTTGTTTTCCTCATTTTCTCTAATAGTTGAATTGTAAATTGGAGTAGTAGATATCATAGTGAATTATGTGTTATTGTGAATATGGTTTATAAAGTGAAGTCATTCTCTTATGTGGTTGGTTGTGTGGTAGTATTGATGTTTATTTATGGAATCGTTTCTGAATGCTTGGTTACTATGAGTTGGGTTTAATAGTGTTTTCTTTGGTTGCATGTTGGATGGGTTCCCCTTGGTGAATTATGTGGGTGGTTTTTGGAATTGAGGTTGTTTTGAATTGATATTAAAGTGAATTACGTAACTTGAGTTGTGAAAGTAATATTGCTTTGATTTTGAGTTTGATGTTGATTTTGAGATCAAGTTAGTTATCACCTTTTTGGGAAATCCTTGTTTTAGTGATTTAATAGTGTTCTAGAGAAAGGGAAAGAAAGTTGTTGCTTTATTATTGGCGTTCACTTTTGGTTCTTTGTGAACTATTGCTCGTATGATTTATTTGATGTTATGGGTTTAGCCTTGCAGTTGAAAATAGTTTCGTTATGAAGATTTTGTGTAGGATGGTGTATGCCTTGCTTAATGCAATTTATCATGAGGCTTTATATTTTGTGCATGGGGGCTTACCTTGATGGTGTCTTTTGAGTTTTGTTGCTCATAGGGGGAGTGGCTTTCAATGGGGGCTGGGACCTGGAAGAGGTCCTAGGGTAACTCATTAGAAGTTTATTAATCAAGTGAAAACGTTAATATTTAATTAGGGGTTTTGGATAGAATCACACATTAACAAGATATAAGTGAATGCCTCACTCATGGCTCAAGTGCTTGTATGGGATTGAGATGAGTTGAGAAGGCCTGGAATGGCAAGATCATTATCTTGTCTTTATGAAAGATAATTGATTCCGCATTGGATTGCATGTGGGGCCGGGTTTCATAAGAGGTTACCAGGGTAA
Organism: Sequoia sempervirens; assembly: GCA_007258455.2. Taxonomy (NCBI): domain Eukaryota; kingdom Viridiplantae; phylum Streptophyta; class Pinopsida; order Cupressales; family Cupressaceae; genus Sequoia; species Sequoia sempervirens. Next base: position 153,507,201 of record VDFB02270651.1, read on the forward strand.
CCCAAGTTGGGGGTCGGGGCCTAGGAAGAATCGCCAGGGTAACCCATACAACATTGCGATGACACTCTTCCTTTAACAACCATGTATGCTTGTTTCCCTCTATGTTATTCTTGAGCCTCTGGAAGCACATGTTGGCATTTGTATGTTGATACTTTATTGGTTGTTACTTATGTTGGGCACATCTTGTGTTGGTTATATCTTGTGTTGAGATTGCCTTACATTATTGTGGTTCTTGTTGTGAAGTCTTGTATCCTTGTTTTGTATGATGGTTATCATTGGGGTCTTTCTTGTCGACTCTTAGCATGGGGGGTGCGCCTTTGGGTCCACGTGGTTGGGTGGAACATGCTATGCACCTCATTGGGTCCCCAATTGTCAATCGAGAAGTCCAAAATTGTACCTTGCAGAGACTCCTGAGTTGAACCAGAGTTGAATCCAGTATTGCAGCTTTGTACTCCTTCATTTCAAATGTATCATTCTATTTTATTGTATCTTCGCCATTCATGTTGGGAAGAGGCATTGTAATATTGTAATCCTTGATTAATGTATTGTCCATGTTCATGTTATCTTATGGTTATTGGTGTATACTTATCTTCCATGTGATGTAATGATTTTTGTTGAGAAAAGTAATGCAGTCATGTAAACCTGGGGGATTTGTTATATGTAGTTCATGTTTAGTTTTCATTTCATGTGATATATGATTATTATGATGTATGTTAGTACTTTAAAAAAAAAAATTGGTGCCATAAATGTTAGATGTATTAATACCCTTTGGGGTTGCTTATGGGGCATTACAAAAAACTTACTAACCATCTCTTCTAAAACAAGGTTGTTAGTATCAGGTATGTAGGATCATGATGGGCCAAAGTGGCAATATGATGGGTATGTGGTTGATGATTTTTTTTACCCAAAATTGATGAAGCGAAAATAGTTTTTAAAGGAGATTCTCATCTTTCCACTGATATAAATTATTCTTTATTTTTAATTTAATAAATAATTATTATTCATTTTCATGTTGATGACTAAAGTCTAATTGATAGGTGATTGAAAAACATATATAGCTTTCAAACAGTATCACTTGCTTCGAACAAAACATACATCAGTATCCATTATACTATATATAGATTAAAAATAAAATTGAATTTCATGAGTTTTGACCAAGTAAGTGAGTTTTGTAGTTTTATGTTTTTAAAATTTTATCATAAAATTCATAATTAATTATTTACTTGGAAAATATTACAAAAAATATGCATCATTTTGGGAGGAGTCCTCTACTTATATCTAAAATATTATAAAAAAATATATCATTTTATTGTGGTTAGGGTGGTCAGATTGACACCTCATTTTTTTCCACGGAATTTAAGTACCATTGCATTGAAATTTCAATTTTTAAATATATATATATATATATATATATATATATATATATTTTTAAACCCTAGTAGTTTAAAAACTACATTCAATTTTTGCATATTCCATTCTTACATATTTTGAAATAATGTAGATAACTTATTCAAATTTTACGTGAAGTTTAACTCTAATTTTTTGAAATTTTTTTCCACTTAAGGGGCTTGTTTTTTTTATGATGATCCTGCACATACCCTAGTACCTCCATCAATAATAATATTGGAAACTTTACCTTCACACTTACATCTGGTGTGAAAAAAATTATTCCTTTTGGTTGGTTCCTTCTCCTCATTTACCAAGGCTCTTCTAGTAACAAGAACCTCTCCCCTTTCTGCATCCTCAGAATGTGAAGACTCTACATATCTTCATCTACATGTGCAACTCATGCATTACCTTCAAGTCTTCTATTCGTCCTTCCTTGATTTTGAGGAAACTCATAGGCTCTATGTCCTTCTCCACACTGGAAACATGTTCCATGAAAGCCTCCTCTTTGCTCTCCATTATTTTAACCACGAGGACGGTAGGTGTTATCCGCTTTCTGGTTCTATCTACTACTAGATCCTTCACCCTTATTTTGACCTTCATTTCAACCTCCATATGTCCATCCACTAGTATTTCTACCACAACCCCCACCTCTTTGCTTGCTTTCAAATCTTCTATTTAACTTTTATTCTACCTTCAAAGCAAATTGATATGCATCTTCAATAGTAAAAATTCTTACTCGACCCAACTATTGTTGAATACTTAGCTTTAACCCATTTATGTAATGGGAAACTTTCTCCTTATTTGTGTCAGAATGACCTATTCTAATAATGACATGATAGAATTCTTTTTTATACTCCTTGACGGGTATGTGCAAGATCATCATGGAAAAAACAAGCCCTTAAGTGGAGAAAAATTCAGAAAAATCAGAGTTAGGCAACTTGACATAAAATTTTGAATAAGTTATCTATATTATTTCAAAAGTATGTAACAATAAAATTTGTAGAAAATTGAATGTACTTTCTAAACTACTAGGTTTATTTAAATAAAATCATTTATTTGGTGAAAATTTGAAATTTGAATGCAGTAGTACTTAAATTTCAGGGAAAAAATAAAAAGTAGGTGTCTGTGTGACCACTCTAACCACAATAAAATGATAATATTTTTTTATAATATTTTAGATATAAGTAGAGGACTCATGTCCCAATGTGATGCATATTTTTTGTAATTTTTTCTAAGTAAATAATTAATTATTATTTTTTTATTACAACTTTTTAAAATTATAAAAACTCGTATGTCTGACCACCTTAACTTGGTCAAAATTCATGAAATTCAATTTTTTTTTAATCCTATAGTATGCGAAGCATATAATGTGACACATGTTTTGGATTCAATAAATGTGACACCTTTTGAAAGCTATATATGTTTTTCAATCAGCCTATGAATCATGACTTTAGTCATAATTAAAATAGAAAATGAAAAATAATTATTTATTAAATTCAAAGTAAAGCATAATTTATATTGATTGAAAGCTGAGATTCTCCTTTAAAAACCCTTTTTGTTCCATCAATTGTGGGTAAAAAAAAAGTCGTCAGCCACATGGGCCATCATATCACTTACATATCGCCACTTTTTGGTCCATCATGATCATGCACATACCCTGATAGATTTTCCTGCATGTTTCAACCCTTGCATCTTCTTCAACACATGTAGCTCGTAATCCACATGAATGAACCATCTTTTTAATTTGTCCACAATACAATCCAATCTTATTATTCTCTCTTTTCCTCTTCTATTTCTTCCTACTTGTATCTCTTTCCACCAAATATTTGTGTGATCCTTTATCTTTGGTCTTTGCAAATTTGACCCTCTCATGATCTTCCACCTCCTCATACTCAAAGTACTCCATATCGTTGATCCAATCAATGAAGTTTTCTAGGTTAATATTTCTATAAAATGTAGAAACATCGATCTTTGGCCTTTTCCCAATCTTACAGATGGCCTTAAATAATCTAACTTGCTCTAGATCTACTGCATCTTGTTCTTCTTTGAACTATTCCTCATTATCAACTTCATCTTCACTTTCATCTCCTCTTCTTGGCTCAAACCCTTGATGCAACTCCTCTTGTAGTACTTGAACTTGTCTTTGGAGGGCTCTAAAACCATCTTCTAATACCATAACATTCCTTCCACCACCATAGTTTCTTCGTGGAGGCATTCTGATCACTTTGATTAGAAATGCACAACAACAAGTCATGGTGAAAACTACCTCCCATTCGATGATATTTTTACACACTTAGGAAAACCTACTCTGATACCATTTGATGAGGGCCAAACTTCCCTAAACCTTTAAAAGAAACAACAATAGATACCAACATAGAAGATGTGAGACATAAAATAACTTAATTTTAATTATTTTTAGAAAATGAAATTATAGATTCATAACTTACAATGCTATAACCTCATAGGCTTGATTCATTACAACAAAATCCACTCTAAAAACAAAATGTATTATTCGAAGCCACAATATGCACTAATGGAGCCACCTTCTACAACCCCCAATTATCCCTTTTTATTTTACCCAATAATTGTTGTAGAATGTTCTAGAAAGTATAAATTTACCTTTTTTTTAGTGCCAAAAGTCCCACCGTTTGATTTCTTTCCTAGGAAGATATTTTGATGAAATTTAGTTTTAGTGGGGAAGGTTCATGGGGCCATAGCTTTTGATCCAGGTGTCCAATTTTCTATTATAATGTATTGTTGGAAATCTCTCAAAGGGATCTACAATGTTGAATCCATCAAAGATATGTTCATCAACTTTTTGAGTTGTTATGGGGCCTCTAAGGTTTTCATATCTAAATTTGAAGCTGTTTTGGAGAAATTTCTCAAGATGAAAACATATCTTTGAAACTGTTTAGGGTATTCAGATGATTCTTTCATGACAAAATAATTTTTAGGTCTGCTCCTTTAGGTAAATTTTCAAGTCCATACAAGACCATTTAGACCGACTTACTAAAAATATTAAGTGACTGCTTTTCACCTTTTCAGACTCCTGACTGCCTTACACCCCATAAGTGCCATAATGGGACTCAAAAGAACTAAGGAAAATAAGAATTTTTTTTGGTGATGCAAGATTTCCCTACACCACTAGATGCTCTTGCATAAATTATATGCATATATAAAAGAACAAGAGTGAGAAATAATTTTCAAAAATAAAAAAATAAACCTTTTACCTTGCCTCTATATATACCTCTCCTTTAGTTAGAAGAGGATGAATTTTCACCTAAACTATTGAGAAGTACTCAATTGCCTCCCAAAAATTGTCTTGATGTTCTCTTATTCTAATGTTGTGATGAAATGATGTAGGTTAATCTTTAATATTGTAATATATGCTTCTAATTAAGAGTGTTGTTAATAATAGTTTGAGAGGGATTTTATTTATGGATGTTGAAGATGAAGAAACAAAAATAGTGATTTGATCTCAATTAAGGGATATAAATACTAGAGAGAATAGGGTAGATGAGAGAATTTCAATTGGTACCCTTTGATTGTCGCACATGGGGAGGAGAATCAGTGATATATGAATGGCTAGGATTATTTTTACTAGATCCAAGGGTTAAGATTGACTCTACTCACATATGTGAGAAAGAAACATAAAAAAGTTTGATAAGAGTTTTGAACAACCAAAATACTGAGAGGGGGGTTTAATCAGTATTTCCATAAACCACTTAAACATTTAAACATATATTTGAAAAATATTATTGAATTTGCAATAGCGAAAGAAACCATGAAATTAATCATCAAAGAACATAACTCATGAACACTAGATTTTTACGTGCAAAACCTAAAAAGGGATAAACCACGGTGAGGATTAGCTCACAATAAATTATAACCAGTCATAACATATTATAGAATGGCTCGCTGCCTTTTGAACTCATTTTCTGAAGGGCTCACTTTGTAGAGAATAAGAGAAAATAAAAAAAAGAGGGGTGGCTCATTGACAAGATTTGAACCAGGATAATAATTCATCTACAATATGTAGGAGATATAATTCCATTGTATCCCAAAATAGTGAATCAAGATGCTTCATACTACATAGCTTCCATACTCTTCTCTACTTTATATTCACATCAAATGTGTACTCTACTTGCATACTTCACATCATACTAGATACATATTCAGATAAACAATGAAAATGATCTTAAATTTATAGAAATTACATCCGCAATGACTTCCAACATCAATTATATTAGCCTAATTAGATGTACCATGGATAATATAACTTGTCGGCTAAAGATTAAAATAGACACACTTTGTGCCCTAATTAAAAGCTTGTAACACATAAAAATAGGTTAGAGGGGAACCATCATAACTCCATAAGACTGATCAACACTAAATTAAATTCTACACAACCCCAAACTTATTAGGCCATATTCTTTGATGGAGTAACACTAAAATACACCAAATTTTCATCCACAAACTGACATTTGAACCTCAAAAACACTCACCACTTGGACCACAGACATTACTAACACATGTAAACACTCCCTCAAATATGCATAACCATATATTCTTCCATGATGGAATGCAGACCAAACATAACATGTACTCTATATTGTTAACACTATCACTGGTAGAATCAATACATTATGATCATTATCTTTGTTTCCAAAGGAAATAGACATGAAAATTTTAATTTATATTCCTCTAACATATACCAAAATTACCTTAGAATTGTAGAAAAAAATTCATTAGGGCAGAGCAATTCAGATCTAGAAACTTTTACTCTTGAAACAACAAAAAAATGGTTTAGGTTGATAAAGAGGTGTTCACCATATTAACCTCTTTTTCTAATTTCATTCAAAGTGTAAGCTATGAAATGAAAATGAAGAATAGTAATAAAATCTAATAGAAATAACAACCAAAAAGGTAGATCTAGAGGGGGAAAATGATGTGTACCTTTCACCAAAATCACCTTTTGGAGCTCACTAAGGACACATTCACCCTATGGAAAATGGGTCTTGTCTAGGGTTCCTAACAAATTCTTTTTGAGTTCTCTGCTATTGTGTTTGCACTCCCAAATTCTTCATGTTCACTATTAGACTATAAAAAATAAATTCTATAGAGGAGTTTCCATGATAAGACATCTTCTCTTTCAACTTAGGAAACTTTGTAACTTTGTTCACTTTTTCTCTTCAAAGGATCTTTCACCTAAAATATGCATTCACACATCAAAGAGAGAAAAATGTTGTTTTCTAGGGAATGGGGGTTTTCCTTGGTCAAACCTTGTTTTATAATTAAACCTTGAAATTAAATAGAAAAGCATGAAGGAGTGATGAATTAAAAATAATATTCAACAAATCATCAAATCTTATTTGCACCTTTGATTACAAATCTTCCAAATAGCATGAAATGGCCTCAATGTATGTAGATCTTGATCATGAAACTTGATTAGAAATAATTACTTTGATATGCTTGATTATATCTTTAACATTACATCACCATATTTGATCAACCAACATGTATGATGTAAGAAATATTTGAAATGATGATAGGAATCTTGATTACTGCAATAATCTTCAATAATTTTCCCTTGAATTCCTTGAAAATTCTCTTGAATGCTCTTCATCTCATAAAGTTTTCTCTAGGATTTGAACACTTGAAAATATAGGTGAAACTATGTGAAATAGCCTCTTATTTATACATATATTATTATTGATTCTTGAAATTCAAATATTGCAAGACGACATCTGAATATACCTTTGAAATCATTGAAAAACCACCAAAAACATAATTTGAATTTAGGTCATAGGTTTAAGTGAGGACCCATTCACCCTATGGCAAATGGGTCCTAGGCCACTTTCCTAGGACACACATTACTCAATGCTAAGCATAATTTTATGGAATTTATGAATGTCAGGTTTTATTCCTCAAAATTTGCAATTAATTAGGCTTGGAATTGAATTAAAGGGGCTAGTTAAGGGAACAACCTCAATTAATTAATAAAGATCTAGATTAGTGTGAAAGTGTAAAGGTGCACCTTACAACACCAAAATAAAGGCACAATTAAGTGTATTTTAATTGAAACGGCCTTAAACTTAATGTGAATATGTAAAATACATATTAAAACACTAAATTAATGCATCATTAAGCTCATTTTATTATTAAGTATTCATTTGCAAATTAAGTGTGAAAAAGGGATACATTTTCCTACACTACAAATCTATGCAATAAAATCCTATATTATGGACTTATCCAAATATCCAACAGGTATGTGCAAGATCATCATGGAAAAAACAGGCCATTAAGTGGCAAAAAAATTAGAAAAATTAGAGTTAGGCAACTTGATGTAAAAATTTGAATAAGTTATCTATATTATTTCAAAAATATGTAAGAATAGAATGTGTATAAAATTGAATGTAATTTCTAAACTACTAGGTTTTT
>VDFB02270651.1:153515130-153582625 GCA_007258455.2 Sequoia sempervirens
TTTCTATAAAATGTAGAAACATCGATCTTTGGCCTTTTCCCAATCTTACAGATGGCCTTAAATAATCTAACTTGCTCTAGATCTACTGCATCTTGTTCTTCTTTGAACTATTCCTCATTATCAACTTCATCTTCACTTTCATCTCCTCTTCTTGGCTCAAACCCTTGATGCAACTCCTCTTGTAGTACTTGAACTTGTCTTTGGAGGGCTCTAAAACCATCTTCTAATACCATAACATTCCTTCCACCACCATAGTTTCTTCGTGGAGGCATTCTGATCACTTTGATTAGAAATGCACAACAACAAGTCATGGTGAAAACTACCTCCCATTCGATGATATTTTTACACACTTAGGAAAACCTACTCTGATACCATTTGATGAGGGCCAAACTTCCCTAAACCTTTAAAAGAAACAACAATAGATACCAACATAGAAGATGTGAGACATAAAATAACTTAATTTTAATTATTTTTAGAAAATGAAATTATAGATTCATAACTTACAATGCTATAACCTCATAGGCTTGATTCATTACAACAAAATCCACTCTAAAAACAAAATGTATTATTCGAAGCCACAATATGCACTAATGGAGCCACCTTCTACAACCCCCAATTATCCCTTTTTATTTTACCCAATAATTGTTGTAGAATGTTCTAGAAAGTATAAATTTACCTTTTTTTTAGTGCCAAAAGTCCCACCGTTTGATTTCTTTCCTAGGAAGATATTTTGATGAAATTTAGTTTTAGTGGGGAAGGTTCATGGGGCCATAGCTTTTGATCCAGGTGTCCAATTTTCTATTATAATGTATTGTTGGAAATCTCTCAAAGGGATCTACAATGTTGAATCCATCAAAGATATGTTCATCAACTTTTTGAGTTGTTATGGGGCCTCTAAGGTTTTCATATCTAAATTTGAAGCTGTTTTGGAGAAATTTCTCAAGATGAAAACATATCTTTGAAACTGTTTAGGGTATTCAGATGATTCTTTCATGACAAAATAATTTTTAGGTCTGCTCCTTTAGGTAAATTTTCAAGTCCATACAAGACCATTTAGACCGACTTACTAAAAATATTAAGTGACTGCTTTTCACCTTTTCAGACTCCTGACTGCCTTACACCCCATAAGTGCCATAATGGGACTCAAAAGAACTAAGGAAAATAAGAATTTTTTTTGGTGATGCAAGATTTCCCTACACCACTAGATGCTCTTGCATAAATTATATGCATATATAAAAGAACAAGAGTGAGAAATAATTTTCAAAAATAAAAAAATAAACCTTTTACCTTGCCTCTATATATACCTCTCCTTTAGTTAGAAGAGGATGAATTTTCACCTAAACTATTGAGAAGTACTCAATTGCCTCCCAAAAATTGTCTTGATGTTCTCTTATTCTAATGTTGTGATGAAATGATGTAGGTTAATCTTTAATATTGTAATATATGCTTCTAATTAAGAGTGTTGTTAATAATAGTTTGAGAGGGATTTTATTTATGGATGTTGAAGATGAAGAAACAAAAATAGTGATTTGATCTCAATTAAGGGATATAAATACTAGAGAGAATAGGGTAGATGAGAGAATTTCAATTGGTACCCTTTGATTGTCGCACATGGGGAGGAGAATCAGTGATATATGAATGGCTAGGATTATTTTTACTAGATCCAAGGGTTAAGATTGACTCTACTCACATATGTGAGAAAGAAACATAAAAAAGTTTGATAAGAGTTTTGAACAACCAAAATACTGAGAGGGGGGTTTAATCAGTATTTCCATAAACCACTTAAACATTTAAACATATATTTGAAAAATATTATTGAATTTGCAATAGCGAAAGAAACCATGAAATTAATCATCAAAGAACATAACTCATGAACACTAGATTTTTACGTGCAAAACCTAAAAAGGGATAAACCACGGTGAGGATTAGCTCACAATAAATTATAACCAGTCATAACATATTATAGAATGGCTCGCTGCCTTTTGAACTCATTTTCTGAAGGGCTCACTTTGTAGAGAATAAGAGAAAATAAAAAAAAGAGGGGTGGCTCATTGACAAGATTTGAACCAGGATAATAATTCATCTACAATATGTAGGAGATATAATTCCATTGTATCCCAAAATAGTGAATCAAGATGCTTCATACTACATAGCTTCCATACTCTTCTCTACTTTATATTCACATCAAATGTGTACTCTACTTGCATACTTCACATCATACTAGATACATATTCAGATAAACAATGAAAATGATCTTAAATTTATAGAAATTACATCCGCAATGACTTCCAACATCAATTATATTAGCCTAATTAGATGTACCATGGATAATATAACTTGTCGGCTAAAGATTAAAATAGACACACTTTGTGCCCTAATTAAAAGCTTGTAACACATAAAAATAGGTTAGAGGGGAACCATCATAACTCCATAAGACTGATCAACACTAAATTAAATTCTACACAACCCCAAACTTATTAGGCCATATTCTTTGATGGAGTAACACTAAAATACACCAAATTTTCATCCACAAACTGACATTTGAACCTCAAAAACACTCACCACTTGGACCACAGACATTACTAACACATGTAAACACTCCCTCAAATATGCATAACCATATATTCTTCCATGATGGAATGCAGACCAAACATAACATGTACTCTATATTGTTAACACTATCACTGGTAGAATCAATACATTATGATCATTATCTTTGTTTCCAAAGGAAATAGACATGAAAATTTTAATTTATATTCCTCTAACATATACCAAAATTACCTTAGAATTGTAGAAAAAAATTCATTAGGGCAGAGCAATTCAGATCTAGAAACTTTTACTCTTGAAACAACAAAAAAATGGTTTAGGTTGATAAAGAGGTGTTCACCATATTAACCTCTTTTTCTAATTTCATTCAAAGTGTAAGCTATGAAATGAAAATGAAGAATAGTAATAAAATCTAATAGAAATAACAACCAAAAAGGTAGATCTAGAGGGGGAAAATGATGTGTACCTTTCACCAAAATCACCTTTTGGAGCTCACTAAGGACACATTCACCCTATGGAAAATGGGTCTTGTCTAGGGTTCCTAACAAATTCTTTTTGAGTTCTCTGCTATTGTGTTTGCACTCCCAAATTCTTCATGTTCACTATTAGACTATAAAAAATAAATTCTATAGAGGAGTTTCCATGATAAGACATCTTCTCTTTCAACTTAGGAAACTTTGTAACTTTGTTCACTTTTTCTCTTCAAAGGATCTTTCACCTAAAATATGCATTCACACATCAAAGAGAGAAAAATGTTGTTTTCTAGGGAATGGGGGTTTTCCTTGGTCAAACCTTGTTTTATAATTAAACCTTGAAATTAAATAGAAAAGCATGAAGGAGTGATGAATTAAAAATAATATTCAACAAATCATCAAATCTTATTTGCACCTTTGATTACAAATCTTCCAAATAGCATGAAATGGCCTCAATGTATGTAGATCTTGATCATGAAACTTGATTAGAAATAATTACTTTGATATGCTTGATTATATCTTTAACATTACATCACCATATTTGATCAACCAACATGTATGATGTAAGAAATATTTGAAATGATGATAGGAATCTTGATTACTGCAATAATCTTCAATAATTTTCCCTTGAATTCCTTGAAAATTCTCTTGAATGCTCTTCATCTCATAAAGTTTTCTCTAGGATTTGAACACTTGAAAATATAGGTGAAACTATGTGAAATAGCCTCTTATTTATACATATATTATTATTGATTCTTGAAATTCAAATATTGCAAGACGACATCTGAATATACCTTTGAAATCATTGAAAAACCACCAAAAACATAATTTGAATTTAGGTCATAGGTTTAAGTGAGGACCCATTCACCCTATGGCAAATGGGTCCTAGGCCACTTTCCTAGGACACACATTACTCAATGCTAAGCATAATTTTATGGAATTTATGAATGTCAGGTTTTATTCCTCAAAATTTGCAATTAATTAGGCTTGGAATTGAATTAAAGGGGCTAGTTAAGGGAACAACCTCAATTAATTAATAAAGATCTAGATTAGTGTGAAAGTGTAAAGGTGCACCTTACAACACCAAAATAAAGGCACAATTAAGTGTATTTTAATTGAAACGGCCTTAAACTTAATGTGAATATGTAAAATACATATTAAAACACTAAATTAATGCATCATTAAGCTCATTTTATTATTAAGTATTCATTTGCAAATTAAGTGTGAAAAAGGGATACATTTTCCTACACTACAAATCTATGCAATAAAATCCTATATTATGGACTTATCCAAATATCCAACAGGTATGTGCAAGATCATCATGGAAAAAACAGGCCATTAAGTGGCAAAAAAATTAGAAAAATTAGAGTTAGGCAACTTGATGTAAAAATTTGAATAAGTTATCTATATTATTTCAAAAATATGTAAGAATAGAATGTGTATAAAATTGAATGTAATTTCTAAACTACTAGGTTTTTTATAAAAAAAAAAAAAAACTATTTGGTGAAAATTCCTGAAATTTCAATGTAGTATACTTAAATTTAGGAAAATAAGAAGTAGTGGGTGCTTCTCTCTGTCTCCACTCACCCTAACCAAAAATAAAAATGATAATTATTATTTTTTTATAAGATTTTGTGATATAAGTAGAGGACTCATGTTCACAGATGTATATTTTTTAATCTTTTCCAAGTAAATAATTAATTATGAATTTTTTATTACACCTTTTAAAAAATAATATTAAAACCTCAGATGTTCACCACCTTAACTGGTCAAACTTCATGAAATTCAATTTTTCTTTTTTAATCCTATATTATGGCATAGAATGTGACACATGTTTTGGATTCAAAAAATGTGATACTGTTTGAAAGCTATAGATTTTTTTCAATCAGGTTATCAGTCAGGACTTTAGTCATAATTCAAATAGAAAATGAATAATAATTACTTATTAAATTCAAAGTAAAGCATAATTTATATTGGCGGAAATATGAGAATCTCCTTTAAAAACCCTTTCTATTTCATCAATTTTGGGTTAAAAAAAAGTTGAAAGCCACATACCCATCATATTGCCACTTTTTGGCCCATCATGATCCTACACATACCCCAACACATCTATTTTGTATTGGAGAAAAAATATTGCATATGTGTACTAGATTTACCTCACCTCAATAAATTATGCTTCACTTGCCAACTATGCAATAATCTTCACATCAAACCACAATGTTGACATCAATGACAACAATGTATTACATACTCATGCTTAAGCTCATGCTTCCAACAAACATATCAATGAAAATTTAATCAAACTTGCAACAATCTCCCCCTTTTTCATGTATAGCAACATGGAGAAAACTCAAAACTATTCTCCAAATTTTCTCCCCCTTTAACATCAAGGACAAAGGGTGCACACATATTTTCTATTTTTTTCTCCCCCTTTGATATCATTCAAATATACTTTCTTTTCTTTTTCCTTCTCCTCCTTTCATATATACATGATTTTACTTGAATTACTTAGATACTCCCCCTAACTAATATATACATATATGCATGAGAGTAACAAAGTTCTTCAAAATTTTAACCAACTCCCCCTAATAGTGCTATCCATCAAAATTGATCAAAATTTGCACTGGTATATTATCAACTATCTTCCACATATATATAATGAAATTTAAAAATGCATAAAAGGAAAGAAATATACATCATATGAAAGAAGTGTTTGAAACCTACAATCTAGCAAGGTGCATTTCCCAATCCTTCTTAAACCATCTTCCCAATCTTTCTTGTCTAAACCAAGCATGCAACTCTCTGTCTCAAATTCTATGACAAGTTCTTCACCTTCCTTTGTGGTATTGGGTACCAGATTCAACTTTACTGCCTTCTTTGCATTAGTCTGAGCACTAGATATGGATTTCATCTTGGCATTCACCAGGTCTGTGAGCTTTCCAAACTACACTATAATCTTTTATTTTTGTTCCTATAGTTGGAAGAATCATTCGTGTATATTTTCAATAGCTAATCTTGTACTTCCATTTGCACCATTAGCCATTCATATGCACCAGATGCCTTTTCAATCTAGGACTCAATAGAGTTCATCTCATTCATAATTCTTTTAGTGGAACTAGGACACTTCAAGAAAAAATGAAACAACACTTTACCTTCCTCAACACAACTATGTATATCCTTAAGGTTATTTTGCAATTTTCTATGCACAATAGCACACTTGTCTGAAATGTTTTCCAACCTTTTCTGATTCACTTTCCTATTTGTTTCCTTGTCTAACTTCTCCTATAACCCATTAGAATATTCCTTGAAATATTCTAGAAGCAACCTAAGGGTATTGCCACAATAGTGTTTCTCACTTTTGGGATGTGTTATTTTTTTCCTAAAATCATTGTTTTTAGGGGGAAAAAAAAAAGATTTAAGTCTTGAGAGGCTCCATCTAAAGGGTTTTAATTGAAGAGGGGTAGATAATACCTCCTTAGACCAGACCCCCTTGGATATAATCCCTTTATTATTAAATCATACCCACAATGGAGTCTCCTTCGCACCTATCAAAATGCTAGAAAAAAACTACTTTTCTTTACCTTTTGAGGTATTAAATAACATCATTTAAAAAATTTATTATGCAAGATTGTATCCATTTAAATAATCTTTCCAAAATGTATAGTTTTGATATATTTTCATTTTATCATGTATTTAATTTTTAATTTTTACTAAACATAGGTTTTTTTTTAAGATCAAGCTCTTTGTTGGGTAGAGGTGGAAAAATAGTAAACAATTGTAATTTTTTTTCAAAAAATACCCATTGCTTATGTATTTATTTCCTTGTTTCACCCAAAAAAATTGGATTTTGATATATACACAACAAGTTAGGTTGTATGGCATACACGTATGTCCAAATTATAGTTAAAGTGACTTCAAAAATTAATTAAAAAAAATATGCAATAAAAATTATGAAAATATATCCTTTCCCTAGATATTGATGTTGAGAATCTATATTTCAAAAATTAGAATTTAATCCTTTATAGAAAAAAGTTATGTTCTACAACACAAAAATTGCTTTATAAAAATGGTGTTTTCTATTTAAAACCATTTATTAAAGGATATTTTAAAAGATTCATGATTTATTTTGGAGAATTTGAAAATATATATATATATACACACACACACAAATTGCCACAAATCACTAGTTTACATCATCTTCAAATTCATAATGGTTTAGCTGCTATAGGTCTCAAAAGATGAAGATTTAGTTAAAAATATTGATGTAAATCTCCATATTGGGAAAAAAGTGAGACACAATTTGTGATTTCACTCGATAATTACTTCACACCAAATAGGGAATTGTCTACACTAGCACTGGGAAAACTTTCTTGTAGCACCTTCACAGCCTCATCTATCAATTCAATACTTTTCTAGTGGGTTTGCAAGATTTCCTTTCTAGTGGAGGCATGGAATGCATCACCAAGATGAAATTTGTGTAAGAGGGATATATTGTCCATATAAACTTTCCCTTGATGCATTCAAATCTAAAGCAATTGTAAATATACAAGAAGTTGAAATTGTAGTTTCATTCCCAATAGGATTTTCAAGGTATCTTCAGAGGTTGTGGAAGACTTGCCAATAGTGTTCACATTCTCTTCATCCTTCTCATAATCCATTTCCTTATCACCAATTCTATCTTTATATTTTTCATCATTTTTCTCTTTGTTAGCATCACCAAACTTCGTTATTCTTCTTATCATCAACTAATTTATCATTGTTATTTAGAGAAGTTAGATTTTTTGTATTTTTTGCTTCATATATCTCCAAGTTGTCTTGTACAACCTCTTCTTCCTTATCTGCATTCTTCTTTTTGTTTAGAGGTGGTTTGTTATGCTTTGCTTGTGCATCCTCCTTTTACATTTCACTATCTTTTTCAACAAAATTCTCTTCCACTAGAAGAGAATAATCAGTATTCACATCTTTTTTACATCCTCCTTAGCTACATGCTCATGTTGAGCATCTTCTAGTACATTCACTTCAGGCAAAAAGACATTAAAATTCATTTCACTATTCAGAGTTGTACCTAACTCTTTTGCAAGATTTGAAACCTTCTTAATAATCTCATTCCTTAGCCACTCTATATAGTCTTTATATGTGCTCATAAGTGTGGTGAAAATTTTCTTCATCCTGAACTCTTTATTATATAATTAAGCTAATCAAGCTCTATCCTCATCAGAAAAAGAACTTTCTCTAAAGCAAAAGTTCTCAATTTTGCATCTTCATTTATCACCTTTTCTCTTCGTACATGTAATGCACTTTTGAGATCCTTAGGAAATTTTCCTTCAATTTTCTTCATTCCAACATCAAATGTTACTATGTATCTAACTATTTCCTCTTCAATTATTGACTTATCAATATCATCCATAGTGGGATATAAGGCAATAGTCTATTCCAACATTTCATGCTCAACTAGATACCATTAAACAATGCATGTAATCCCAAATAACTATGATTTATTACCAAAGGGTTCTTCTCCCTCTTCTTCTTCTTGACTCCCAAAGTCTTCTCTCCTTTCGTAAACTCAATTTTATTTTCTCACATGGATTACAAATGCCTTTTTCTCCTTTTCTATCTCTACATCACTATGAAATTCCATAATTTCTATTTTGGCTTTCTTTGTGCTAGTATCTACTTGAGTTACACCAGATTTCTCTTGTTTCCTTTTCTTTCACTTTCCTATTTTTTGGGACACTTTTTACTTTATTGAAACAAGCTTTTCATTCATAGGTGCACTCAATTTTTTAATTAAAGCATGGGTTAGCTCCTTTCTCTTTGTTGTACTAGAAGAAGGTTTAGTTTTGGAGGACTTGTGGGTAATTAGAGAAGGGTTAGCTATTCTACCTGATCTTATTATGTTGTGGGCACCTTCCGAAAAACTAGAAATGTTCTTACCTTTCTCCACATAGTTTTTATGAATTCCCATCATCTCTACAACCTATGTAATCATCTTCTAAACATTTCTATTAATCTCCTTCTTTTTATGCTCCATATGCACTTCCATATACTTTTCCTCATAAGTTCCATATCTTCCCTTAGTTGTATCTCTAGGCATTCTAAGAATATAGTCAACTAGAAAACAATTATATCATTTACAACTTCATATCCCATTTTAGGGACCCACATAGTTCTAGTCTCAATAACCTTGATCGTACAACAATCTTAATTAATCATAAAGATAATGTAATTTTTATACTTCTCTTCCACACTCTTTGGATTCCTTTCTCTAGCTTGCATATTCTCTTGGAAAGTTTTAAAGAATCCCCATAATTCTTTATTCTATGTTTCTACATCACCTAGTCTCATCAAATGGTCTTTGATTTAAGTAGCCACTAGGATTTCCCTCAACCATACAATATTACTAGTTCTAGGGACCTCCTTTAGGAAATAAAATAAGAAACAAATGATAAGTGTCCCAAATTGGAAGGGGTACTTGGATTCCTTAGTATTTTTCAAATTCTCCAAGATTTATTCACTTAATAGCACATGTAAATCATAATCAACACTTTTCTTTACCATATCATATGCAATGCTGATAGAAGTAGTAGAAATAGAGTTCTTTATGTTTGCAAAGTGTATCTTGTATCCTATCATCATTGATTCATATTTCACTATAAGGTATTTCATGTCCATGATAGTTAGGGATCTCTTGTCATATGTTGTACGAGTTAAATTTTGTAAGGAAAATTAGATGCGGAAAACAATTCTCCTAATGTCAATACCTCAAGGAAGAATGCAGATACAATTTAAAATTTACAATTACAGTCCAATTAAGATGCACTATGAAGTAGATAACAGAAAAAGAGTATTTGACAATCACACATGAACACCAGATATACATGGGAAAACCCTTACGAGAGAAAAACCCACCACACCAAGAGAAATCAACTTGTACTATAGTAATGGAAATTACATACAAATGTCAGACTTATCTTTCTAGTGTCTGTTTACAACAGCATTCACCATGAACAATGTTGTACATGAACCTTTCAAGTTACAGTCTACACAGAATAGAATTCATTTACTAATCATACAACCACCTAGCAATTCGTCGATGCAACCAACCTTTGAACCCAATCGATCACAATCTGCAATCACATAGTATATCCATGTAACTAATCTCTATCTATCGAGCTTCCTCTAAGAACTGTTGTAACGAACAATCTTCCAACTATTTAGATTCAGGTTCCCCCATTGGTCGACAACGAGCCACATCAGATGGTCTCACTTGGTCAACAGTTTCACTCTGTATCGGCATGTTGGTGAGACACATGAAGTGTCTACCTGATGCCCAAAGCTCCAAATCGATGTCGTCAAGAGATATCGTTATCGCCAAGATGTTCTATGGAGCTTTCAGTGTTATGCCAAATCACCAAGCAGTCGCCCAAACCTATTGCTTTCGCCAGGAGATCATAGCGAGTCACTAAAGGTTATACCGAAGTCACATATTATACCGAGCTCCAAAGAATAGTTGGCAAGACTTAACACCTTCGCCGAGAGTTCTTATCGAACACATATTTGTTACACCGATGACCACCATTCACCAAGACCTATGCCAAAGAACCCTCATCATCGGCGAGACTTACATTGTTCACCGGGACTTCTTCTCGAACTATTTGGGTTACCCTGATAGCCATCGGCTATCAACAAGACATCCATTAGTTGCTAAGAGATCTCCCCAAGATCCTTTATGTTACACCGAACACCAAACGGTTGGCAAGACTTAACACTCTCACCAAGACCTTTCCCCGATCTCTTTGAGTTACTCTGATGAATGTTTGGATGTTTCCTCGTCAGTGTGACTTTCACAGTTTGCTAAGACTTCTCCCTGAGTGTTGAAGTCACTCTGAAGCCCCCAGCTGCTATGAGTCTTCCCGACGCTTGATTGAATGGCCTGTCAGCCAAAGAACTCCACACGATAAGAGGTCATAGTGAATACACTATGTCATAGTGAAGGCTCCAAAGAATAAGCATTTGGCAAGACTTCTGCAAGGTCACAACAACCTGTTCGAAACAGAATGTATCAAAGCTGTTAGTCGGCTAGACATTATAGTTGTCATACCGACTTTGCTCTAATGGAGGTTTCAGCTTGTGATTATTGAGGCATACTTTTTCAACAATCTCCCACTTGACGAAGATCACATAGGCACCTCCAGAGCACAACATAACTTACTGAAAATCATGGGCACTAAGGCCCATTGAATTGGCACACCAGCTGAACTTGTCTGTGCTCACTGGCTTCGTCAATGAATCTACAACATTCTTTAGAGTATCAACCTTTTCCAAACTGACCTTTCCATCCTCCACCATATCTCGTACAAAGTGGTACTATACGTCTATATGTTTCATCCTAGCATGGAAAGTAGGGTTCTTTGCCAGACAAATTGCACTCTGACTGTCATAGAAAATAGTTATTTCCCCTACATCAAAACCAATGTTAGAACACAAACGTTTCAACCAAATTGCTTCTTTACAAGCATGAGTAGCTACCATGTATTCAGCCTCCGTAGTGGACACAGCAACTATAGCCTATCGCTTGCTCATCTAGCTCACTGCACCACCACTCATCATGAATATGTATCCACTGGTGGACCTCCTGCTGTCAATGTCCCCTACCCAATCAGAATCCACATAGCCTCAAATACTGAGAGTCCTCTATGATTCAACCAAGTTCCCATGGTAACACAAAGCAAAATTTGAAGTCCCCTTCAAATATTTGAAAACTTTCTTTACATCATCCCAATATGTTCTTCTAGGATTAGCCATAAACTGACTAAGAACTCCCACTGCTTGGGCAATGTCTAGCCTTGTACAGACCATTGCATACATGAGACTACCAACCGCACTAGCATAGGGTACACTAGTCATGTCCTCCATCTCAGTAGGAGATTTTGGACAGTCCTCAAGAGATCTTCATTCCCTGCATGACTGGAGCCACTAGCTGTTTGCAATCATTTATAAAAAATATCTCAAGAACAGTCTTGACATACTTACTCTGACTAAGACAAAACTTTCTATTCTTCCTATCCCTGGTTATCTCCATCCCCATAATATACCTTGCTGCACCAAGATCCTTCATTTCAAACTTAGCAAACAACTGAGACTTATGATCAGAAATCATTAGCTTACTATTCCCTATGAACAACATATCATCAACATAGAGAGCAATAATAAGTACTTGATCACTTTCAACTTTATAATATACATAGTGATCAGATTTTGATCTCACAAATCCCAAAGACAATACAAAAGTATGAAATTTTTGGTACCACATTCTAGGTGATTGCTTTAACCCATACAAAGACTTCTTTAATTTGTATACCAATTTTTCTTTACGTTTTTCAACAAAGTGCTCAGGCTGGGACATATAGATTTCTTCTTCAAGATCACCATAAAGAAACATTGTCTTCACATCCATCTGTTCGACCTCTAAGTCATAAGCTGCTGCAAGTGACAAAAGAAATCTAATGGACATCAGCTTAGCTACAGGATAAAATATTTCCCCATAATCAATTCCCTCGACTTGGGAATAACCCTTTGTAACCAGTCTTTCCTTGTACTTTTCTACACTGCCATCTAGACCAATCTTTTTCTTAAATACCCATTTGTAGCCCATAGGTTTTCTGCCTTCAGACAAGGGCACCAGACTCCAGGTATCATTCTTTTCTAAAGATGCCATCTCTTCTTCCATGGCTTCCAACCAAGAATCCGAATCAGACATTTTAAATGACTCTTTTATAGTCCTAGGCTCATCAGTGCTAGAAATTAAAGAATAGGAACAAGTAAAATTAATCAATGAGAACTCATACCTATCTGGTTGTTTCCTTTCTCAGGTTGCCCTCTTCACTAGCTGAGGCTAAGGTTCTTCTTCAGAACTTTCAGAACTGCTTGATCTCCTCAGTTTCAGGTACATTTAGAATTTTCAATTCCTCTTTCTCTGGAGTACAAGGAATTACTGCTACATCCTTATTGTTTTCCGATTTTGTCTTTGACTGTAGATCCAACGTGGAAGATTTTAGCTCATGAAAGATTACACTTCTACTGTATACAACCTTCTCTGTTTCAGGATTCCAAAGCTTGTATCCTTTTATGACAACACTATAGCCAATAAAAATACACTTGACAACCTTGTTCTCCAATTTAGATCTTTTCACATCTGGCACATATGCATATGCCTCACAGCCAAAGACTTGAATATGTCTAAGAGAGGGCTTCTTACCAAACCACGCTTCCAAAGGTGTTTTCAACAAGAGCAGAATTAGGAGACCGATTAATCAAGTAACATGCAGTAGCAGTAGTCTCAGAATTTCTCCTCCAACCTAGCACTACTAAGCATACTTCGTGCTCTCTCCATCACCGTCCCTTTGAACCTTTCTGCAACTCCATTCTGCTGTGGAGTATAAGGTGTAGTCTTATGTCTTTTGATCCCATGGTCTTTACAGTATCTTTCAAATTCATCGAACAAAATTCACTGCCAATATCAGTCCTCAAGCATTTTATTTTTCTACCAGTCTGATTTTCAACAAGAATTTTAAATTCTTTAAACTGACTGAACACTTCTGATTTACTTTTCAAAAAATAAACAAATGCTCTTTCTTGAATAATCATCAATGAATGAAACATAGTATCTTGATTTAGACAAAGAAGGAACATCTCCTGGATAAAACACATCCGAATGAATATAATCTTGCAAACTAGAAGATTTATGAGAACTAGAGTAAAAAGAAACATGGTGTGCTTTCCATATATAGAATGCTCCTAGAATTCAAATTCAAGATTACAATCTTCAAGCCCCTCAACCAGGTTTTTGTTCTTCAAGGTTTTTAAACCTTTTTCTCCTATGTGGCCTAACCTATGATGCCAAAGCATAGTCTTCTCTACAAGAAGTTTTACTTCCATAGAGTTTACATAATCAGGGATATTTCCCTCTGTACCTCCATGAGTAGCTTTTAGTGACTTTCCAGAGACACTATTACATTGAACAACATGTGCATCCAACTTGTATAGGGTACCAATTCAAGCACATCTAGCCAGCACCATTGAACCTCTAGTCATCTTCCAGCCATTTCTAGAGATCTTGAATTGTACTCCAATATCATTTAGCATACTTACAAAAAGTAAGTTTCGAGCCAGACCTGGTATATGCATTACATTATTGATTCCCTTCACTCTGCCATCGGGGAATTGTATTCTGACTCTTCCACAACCAACAATCTCTAAAGTTGACTCACTTGCCAAGTACACCTTTCCACCATTGTATTCTTCATACTTCGTAAACCATTCTCTATGAGATTTCATGTGGAAAGATGCTCTAGAATTAATCAGCCAGACATCATTTGATGCCTGAGTAGCCAAGGATGCAATGAAGGCATCACCATCACTATGAGAAGAACCATTATCGAAAGACCCCTTCTTCCTATTTTTCTCCTCTTTACAATCCTTTCGGACATGACCAGGTTGCCCATAGTTCCAACACTTCACCCTGGACTTCTTGCCAGGAGACTTTGATCTCCCCTCTGATTTCAATTTGGACTTCTTATCCTTCTTCTTGCCTTTCTCTTTTGGTCTTCCTCTAACAGCAAGAGCTTCCTTTGCCATCTCAGAATATTTCCTTCTCATCTCTTCTGACAACAAAGAACCAACAACATCTTCCATCTTGAAATTGGATGTTGTACTCCCAATAGCCATCACAAGATGATCCCATGAGTCTAGCAAAGAAAACAATAGAAGCATACAATGATCCTCTTCTGTAGTCTTCACACCAAAAAATGTCAATTGAGCAATCAACATATTAAATGCATTCAGATGATCAACTACAGACCCCCCTTCCTACATTCTCAAAGAAAACAACTTCTTCCTCAAAAAAGTTTATTCACCAAGGACTTCCCCTGATAAATAGATGCCAGTCTCTTCCACAAAGAAGAGGCAATCTTCTCCTCATGCACATTCATAAGAACTAAGTCTTCCAAACAGAGCCTTATTAGCCCCTTAGACTTCCTATCTGCAAGGTCCCAATCCTCTTGCTTCATGCCTGTAGGTTTAGTTCCAAACACTGCAAGTCATAGATCACGGTCCACTAAGAGATCCTCCATCTTTAGTTTCCACAACTCAAAGTTACTGCCATTGAATTTCTCTATTTCAATCTGTCTAGATGTGCTAGCCATCTCAACCTATAATTAGAAATAACAAACTCTACAAGACTCCCACTGAACAGAATTGACTCAAAAAACCCAACGTACAGACAAGGATAACACAACTGGCCAGGCTCTGATACCACTTGTAAGGAAAATTAGATGCGGAAAACAATTCTCCTAATGTCAATACCTTAGGGAAGAATGCAGATACACTTTAAAATTTACAATTACAGTCCAATTAAGATGCACTATGAAGCAGATAACAGAAATAGAGTATTTGACAATCACACATGAACACCAGATATACGTGGGAAAACTCTTACGCGAGAAAAACCCACCACACCAAGAGAAATCACTTTGTATTACAATAATGGAGATTACATACAAATGCTAGACTTATCTTTTTGGTGTCTGTTTACAGCAACATTCACCATGAACAATCTTGTACAAGAACCTTTCAAGTTACAATCTACATAGAATAGAATTCATTTATTGATCATACAACCAACCAGCAATCCGTCGATGCAACCAACATTCGAACCCAACCAATCACAATCTATAATCATAGAGTATATCCATGTCGATCTCTATTTGTTGAGCTTCCTCACAGAACCATCACAACGAACAATCTTCCAACTGTTTAGATTCAACTTCTCCCATTGGTCGACAACGAGCCACATCAGATAGTCTCACTTGATCAATAGTTTCACTCTATATCGGCATGTCAGTGAGACACAGGAAGTGTCTCCCCAATGCCCAAAGCTCCATATCAATGTCACCAAGAGATATCATTATCACCAAGATGTGCTATCGAGCTTTCAATGTTATGCTGAATCACCAGGCAGTCACTCAAACCTATCACTTTCACCAGGAGATCATAGCAAGTCACCAAAGGTTATACTGGAGTCACATATTATACCAAGCTCCAAAGAATAGTCAGCAAGACTTAACACCTTCACTGAGAGTTCTTATCAAACACATATTTGTTACACTGATGACCACCATTTTCCAAGACCTATACCAAAGAACCCTCATCATCGACAAGACTTACATCATTCACCGGGACTTCTTCCTGAACCATTTGGTTACCCTGATAGCCATCGGCTATCGACAAGACATCCATCAGTCGCTACGAGATCTCCCCGAGATCATTTGTGTTACACCAAACACCGAATGGTTGGCAAGACTTAACACTCTCGCCAAGACCTTTCCCTGATCACTTTGAGTTACTCTAATGAATGTTTGGATGTGTCCCCATTAGCGTGACCTTCACTATTCGCTAAGACTTATCCCCAAGTGTTGAAGTCACTCTAAAGCCCTTGACCGCCATGAGTCTTCCCGATGGCTGATTGAATGGCCTGTCAGCCAAAGAACTCCATGCGATAAGAGGTCATAGTGAATACACTATGTCATGGTGAAGGCTCCAGAGACTAAGCATTCGACAAGACTTCTGCAAGGTCATAGCGACCTATTCAAAATAGAATGTATCAAAGCTGCTAGTCGGCTAGACATGATAGATGTCATACCGACTTTGCTTGAATGGAGGTTTCAGCCTCTGATTATTGAGGCATACTTTTCCAAAAAATTCATCACCATTTCATTTTTCACTCAATTGAGTGTCGAAATTGGTCTAGTTGAACATAATCCTATTACAACCCTAATTTCCTCCTTATTAATAATGTGTGGTATATACAATTGAATAAACCTCTCATGAATCCTACTCAAAGTTTCTCTAATCCACTCTCCACATAGAAAAAGATAGGGAATTTGTTCAAGACGTTGAGCTTCTTCTCAATCAAGCTCTCAAAATTAGGTTTCAATTTAAATTTTTCTCTGATAAGCTCATTAACCATTGCATATCCTAACTTAGAGTGGTTTTACTCTTCCCATTTTGTATATATGTGAATACTATCATCTCTTTTATGCATTACAACATATGGAATACTTGAAAAATGGACCATTTGGGTCCATCATCATTGATTTATCAAGGTGCTTCTTGAATTTGGGTTGAGGATAATCTACAACCTTAACAACTTATGGAGTACGCATCTTGCAACAATTTGAAATGCTTATGAAACTAGGGAAAAGTAGTGATCTACAAATACCTATTGAATCTTTGCTACTAGGGTTTTGCTTGCAAATTTAGAATCACTTCACTTTTCTCCTTATCTATTGGTTGCACCCATAAAAGGATATAAAAGTCACAAAAAATCCTAACCTGGGAATTGCACATTCCAGCAGGCAACTAACATCTTATTGTCGTTCATTTACTCTGTCAAACTAGGGAACGTATACTTGAAATGGAGCGGCACTGTATGTGCACTAAGAACTACTTTCAGCCATAATTTACCAGAAATAAATGTGTGAAATGAATTCTACTTATGCTACAGGAATGTAATGCAAAGCGTTCTAAAGTTAATCAAAGCAGAAACCATAACAACTACAACTAAGAAACAAACTATGAACTAGCCTTATGCTACAGGAACAAACACAGGGATGGATTCCTGATGCTGCAGGAACAATATAAGACTGAGTTTGCACTGAAACTTTCTAGGATGAAATCTAACTTATAATCAACAGAAGATAAACAACTAACTAACTATAGATACTTACTAAGTGGGCCCCCTTAGAAAGCATCAACCAACTATGCAAGAATTGAACTTAGAACTTCATCAGCTTTTATTCATAAACTCAGAATGATATACATTATTTTGTTCATATGAAAACTAACACAAAACTCTATCTCTTATCATAGTACTAACTCTTGCATATTCTGCTTCTCATTATCATACTAACTTTTACATGCTATGCTTGCTCACTCGCAAATGAGGAACACTTATTTAAACCAGAAAAATAACTAACTAACTAACAGAGAAAGACGTGGTCATAAATGAATCCTAAAACCGAGGAACATACTTCTCATAAATGAAAGAATATCCGTTCAACCTGATCTAGAGAGAATTTAGCATTCCACTCTTCCTAGATTAATGATCAAAGTTTCTTCCCAATGACCTGGTCAGAGAGTCTTCGCCGGAACAACTTCCTTGACATCGTGCAAGAAATGGACTTTATTGCAGAGCCGAGATCCGTTGTGCTTGACTCGTTCATGCTCCTTTCAACAACTTATGATGCACAAGGCGATAGAGGAAAAAGAAAGCATGTGTGGAAAACAACACAATACATTCATTAATCACATATTAAATCTATTTTGCTATTCAAAAACCATATGCGTTATATCAGTCAGTGGGAAGGTCAAACAGGGTCATTAATAAGAGATATTGAGATGTTAGGCTGTAGGAATATATGAATGTAATGCTATAGGATACTACCCAATTTCAGATAAAAAGGTTTTTAATCCTATAGTTAAAACATCCATTAGCATTAAAAGTAGAGATATTAAAAGTACATCATGATACTCAAATTATGAGCATATCCTAAGCTCATCATCTGCCCCCTACTTAACCTCATGATGGTCCACTAGAATTAAGCTTCCTAGTTGTTTCCCTAAAATTAGTAGGAGCAGTATGGTTTTTTGGCACAGTGGCAAATTTATAATAGAAACCTCTGAAATATTGCCATCTTTCATATCTGAGTTTCTCTATATCCTTATTAATATTTGTAGCTCAATAGGGGTAAAGTGGCCACATTAAAACAAATTCTTCTGCTTTGCTTCTTTTTGCTTCTTTATGCTTCTTTTTGTCATGATGTCACTTTCTCTTCTTTTCCAAGAATGAATCAAAAGATTATTGCATGTAATGATTTTAGGAACTACTCATATCAACCAGTTAATGTTGTTGGGATAAAACATGTAGCCATATTTGGAAAGTACAAGAAGAAATAAAAATATCTTATTAGTTGTGATAGCGACATAAGAAAAATATTTGAAATGGATTATCCTACCCCCTACTTAAAAGTTGACATGTGTCCACACATGGGAAAAAGTATAGGCAAAGCATGGGCGATAAAGACTGATATGTACATAATAGTTGTTGAAAAATGAAACAAATAAATAATGTGATTAAGAGAAGATATCACATACCTTTCAATTAACGCTCGTACGTGCTGGGAAAATCACAACGCATCATGGAATGACAACTTGAATAAAAACCATGAATGAGGGCGGTACGATAGGATGGATGAAATCGAAGAAAAGGAAATGAATGGTGATGATGGATGAAAATGCAGAGAAAGTGGCTCCCTTAAATAGGAAACCTTTATTATGAGCATGCAACATGGAATTAAAGAGATGCTGTAGGAGAAAGACCGAAGCCTTTTGCTGCAGGAAGATCAGTGGCCATATTTGAAACAAACTACTACAGAAACTCATCTTTAGACATTGGCTTATGATACAACCAAAGACGGTGTCCATTAACCAGTAGCTTGAATCGAACTGGATCTATTGTAGCCAACTGGACTGAGCCATTAGCAAACACATTTTCTATTTCATAAGGTCCAAGCCAATGTGTGGTTAGCTTACCTTGGTTTTCTTTGTATCTGGAATCATAGAGTAGCGCCCAGTCACTAGCAAAGAATTTCTTAGTTCAAATATGATTGTCATGCCATTTCTTTCTTTGCTGTTGGACAGTTTCAGTATGCTGCAAGGTAGCTTTTCTCATCTCATCCAATGCATTCAGCTGTAGGAGGCATTCCTTTTGAGCCTCAGAGATATCAATATTAAGTTGGAGAGTAGTCCTCAAGGTTTTATGTTCAAACTCTATTGGTAACATGGCAGTCTTACCATAGAGTAACTCAAAAGGAGTAAACCCTGTAGTTGTTTTCCATGTTGTCCTATAGGCCCAAACTACTTCAAGAAGGTGACTACTCCAATCCTTCTTGTGTAATTGGATTGTCTTTGTAAGGATTGCCTCAATTTCTCTGTTGGTAACCTCTGCCTGACCATTGTCTTGAGGGTGATAGGGGCTAGACTTTTTGTGCCTTATCTGGTAATCATTCATCAATGCAGTGATTAAGTTGGATGTAAACTAGACACCTTGATCAGTAACAAGTTCCCTTGGGACTCCAAACCTTGTAAAAATTTGCAAATACAGGAACTCAACAACCTTATTGGCATGGGCATGTGTCATTGCTTTTACTTCTAGCCACTTTGTTACATAATCAGTACACACCAAAATGTATGATTTCCCATTGGATGGAGGATCAATAGGCCCAACAAAATCCATGCCCCACTTGTCAAAGGGGTTGATGACCACTTGAGGATTCAGGGGTATTTCATCAGACCTTGTTGGTCTCCCCATTCATTGACATCTGTCAAATTTCTTGGTGTAGGTTACAACATCTTTGTGTAGTGTGGGCCAATAGTGTCCTGTATTAAGCACTTTCATAGCTGTTATCTTGGCTGCAAAGTGTCCTCCACATGGCTCATCATGACAAGCATGCAAAATGTCATAGGTCTCGTCTTCCCTCACACATCTTCTCATCACTTGGTCAGGTCCTATGTAAAATAAACAGTTTGCAATCCATGAAAAGTTAAAACTTTTCTCAACCAACAATTTCCTTTCCTTTGGTGAGAAGTGAGCTAGGATCTTGCTTGCTACTAAATAATTTGCAATATCTACATGCCATGAAGTTTGAGCAACAATAGAAAATAGATGTTCATCAGGAAAGCTATCATCAATTACCTCAGGAGGTGTAGTTGTTTGAAGTCTTGACAAGAAATCGGCCACCACATTAGCTCGGCCTGGTTTATCAATAACTGTGATATCAAATTCCTGCAACAATAGGAGCCATCTTGTTAATCTGCCAAATATGGTAGGCTTATTCATGAGGTACCTTATTGCTACATGATCTGTATGAACAAATATTTGGTAACCAGTGACATAATGCCTAAATTTGTTCAGGGCATACACAACTACTAGCAATTCTTTTTCTATGACAGTATAGTTTAATTCAGGGCCTTAAAGATTTTTGCTAATTAAATATATGGCATGCTCTATGAAATTCTCTTTCTGTCCTAAAATTGCCCCTATGGCATAATCAAAAGCATCTGTGTGAATATGAAAAGGAAGATTCCACTTTGGTCCTTGAAGAACAGGTGCCTGAGTAAGTAAATTCTTAAGCTACAAGAAAGATTTGTCACATGCCTCAGTCCAAGTAAATTCAAAATCCTTTGTCAATAAGGCATATAATGGACTGGCTATTTTGCTGAAATCTTTAATGAATCTTCTATAATATCCAGCATGTCCTAGGAAATTTCTAACATCCTTTTATTTCATAGTTGTTTGCAAAGTTAGAATAACTTCAATTTTTGTAGGATCAACTTAAATTCTTGCTTGAGAGATATGATGGCCTAAGACAATTCCCTCTTGCATCATCATAAAGCATTTCTCACTATTCAAAGACAAATTTTGCTCCTTACATCTTTTCAGCACTTTTTCTAAATTGGCTAATGCTTCTTCATAAGTAACTCCATAAGTAGTGAAGTCATCCATGTAAATTTCCATAGAATCATGAGAAATGTCAGCAAAAATACTGATGACTACCCTTTGAAATGTTGCAAGTGCATTACATAGTCCAAAAGGTAAAACAGAGTAGGAAAAAGTGCCCCATGGACTAGTAAAAGTCATTTTGTCTTGATCCTCAAGGGTAATTCTAATTTGATTATAGCCACTATATCCATCCAAAAAGGAGAAATACTTTTTTCCAGACAATGAGTCTAGTACTTGGTCAACAAATGGCAATGGAAAGTGATCATTTTTCATTGCTGTATTCATCTCCATGTTGTTAACAAAAAATATCCATTTTCTACCTTTTTTAGGAACAATCACCAATGGAGACACCCATTGACTGTCTGAAATGGGGTAGACAAAACTAACATCAAATAATTTCTAGAGCTTTATTTTAACTATTTCCCTAAGTGTTGGGTTTATCCTTCTTTGAGGCTACCTAACAAGTGAACAATCTTCCTTAATGTAGATCCTATGAGTACAAATTTGAGGATCTATTCCCTTTATATCCCCATAGTCCCATGCAAAAGCTCTATATTGTTCTTGCAACATTGTGACTAGGGTAGCTTGTTGAGATTGAGGCAGCTTATTATTGATATTCAGATAGTGGCCTGTAGACACTTTTACTTGCTTGATAAGATCATTCATGGATGCTGCTGATAAAGGTGGTGTTTGTATTTCATATAGAAGCAAATTATGATAAACTACAAGTGATTTAGGTGGCAGGCTCTCAGAATTCAGTTGCTGCAGGATACACTGCTGAAGATAATTATCTGGAATAAATGGGCTACTCAGATTAGAGTTGGACTACAAAATGTGTGAAAGTAGGTCATCCTCACTCTAAAGCTGGGAAAACAAATTAGTTTGCAGCATCATTAGTTGAGCCAATGAATTGACTTCTTTAGTTTCCTCTCCAAAATCTGGCCAGATTGGTTGAGATAAGTCTCGCTGAGGCTGAGCAGGTGGGTATAAAGCCAATTTCTTTCTTGATTGACCATCAAAAATTGTCATGTCTCCTAAATGACATCCTATAAAAGCATCAGTTGTGGCTAACCATGGTCTACCTAGGATGATAGGATATCCTCCCAAAGTCACCTTAGTGGACAATATGGTAAAATCTGTTGGGTATTCCCAAGACTCAAGGATAACAATAACATCTTCTACCATTCCATCAGATTTTACAATGGAACTATCAGCAAGCTACAGGATGGTAGGTGTAGACCAAATATTTAAGATATTCAAATACTTCATTGTATTCTTGGTCATTATATTGATGGTCATTAATATTTATTTGTACCACAAGACTCCCAGGGTCAGTATATTTTGGAATGATTGCCTTCCCTAATATAATATCTTCCAACTATCCTAGAACATGGATAGTTTGGGGATCATTTTTTTCTTCTTCCTAGTTTCTTTAAACAAGCCTCCTTAATGGCTTTTCCATAATTGGGACATCTTTAATGGCTTGAAAAAGGGGAATTTGAATGTGTACATTCTTTAGCTGATCCAAAATATCAAAGGTAGGCTCTTCCATAGACTTGGTTGTAGTAATTTACAATCTCTGAGGAAAATGCGGTTTGATTTGATGCTACAAGACATGCCCCTTAGAGATAGTATCAGATACAAGTATATGTTATGCAAGATCAGTAAGTTGCTTAGAGGCAGAGTTTGGAATCTTTGTTATTACAGGGGGTTGTGGAGTAGGAAGAGTGGTTCCATACTTGAGATGGATATCGTGAATATCCAGGGCATAAGCTAGATACTGATTGGCTTCTATAAAATACATAGGCTATTGTTGCTACTTATTATTAGGATTTGGCAATGGTTGAGAAGGCATAGGCATTTTGTTTTGGAGGTCCAGTATTTGCTGCAGGTGTTGCAGGATGCTGCATAAGGGCCTAAGGTTGTGGTTGTTGATACTGCAGAGATCTAGAGGATTGGTTCTACCATTGTTGTGGACTTCTCCATTAAGGATTCTACTGCCAGTTACCTTGGGGTGGAGTCCATTGTCCTTGTGGCTATTGCAAACCTCCTTGAGGAGATTGTCATTAAGGACTCTGATAGTTAAGCCAAAATGATTGAGAAGTATTCCAAGGTGTTGATGGGCCATATGTAGGTTTCCATTGGTTATTGTAATTAGAATAAGGATTACCAAAAGTCAAAGGATCTTCAGGCATACCTTGTCTTTGAGCCCATAGTCGCCCTTTTGTGACAAAGAATACTTGGTCATCATCACTTTCTACCATCTTGAAGTCAGTAGGTAATTGCTTAGCCTCTAGATTAGCCACTGTCTTACATCTGCAGTCTCGTTTCTTCTGTCTGCAATGTGTACAGAATTCAGCCAAGATTGCCTCAACCTCCTCATGTTTCTTCTGAGCTTGCATAGTATCCAACTATGTAGCCATGTTGTTTATGATATCCTGTTTGAAATCAGATAGAAAATTTGTGATCTCCATTCATGAAACTCCATTAATAGAAGACTTTCCTACTGTGACTTGATGACCTCTACCCTTCTTAACAATTGCTTGAGAGTAGTTGAAACATATTTTCTTGATATCATCCCAAGGTAGTTGGGTTATATCACCTCCTCCCATCAGGTCCAGGGCATCTATACAAGTATCATTGATTCCCCTTACAAAAAGTAGTTACTAAGATTCTTCATTAAGAGTATGGTCTAAATTCTTTTTCAGGAAAAAAAAGAATCTTGAGATATAGTCTTCCATGCTTTCATCCTCCTTTTGTTGAATTCTGAATATATCATCTCCTTTACTACTACTCTTACAATATTCCTTGTATTTCTCAAGAAATTTTATTCACATGAATGCCCAACTATCAACAACACCTCTTCCCAAACTCATGAACCATCAAAGAGCTCCTTCCTTCAAAGTAGAAGGAAACAACTTCAGCCTATGAGCATATGAAGTGTAATCATAGCTGTGATAGAGGATGTCAAACTCAAACAAGAAAGTGTCTGGGTCCTCTGTAACTAGTCCATAGAACTTGGGGAGTAATGAAGAAGGAATATTTTTAAAGTTATCATTATATTGTTGAGAAATGATGGGAAATTCAAAAGCAGGAGGTCGGTTAGGTGGATTTTGTGCCATATTTTCTTGATGGAGTATCAGAGAAAATGGATTTTCTTCAGGTTCTTCCTTAGCTAGGTCAAATGGAAATTCAACAAACAAGTTTTTAGCAAATGGATTGATATCTTGGTCTCCTTCTTCCTCAAATAGATTATAAGCTGGTTCAGGGGTGTTATCAATGAATGGAAGGTCAAGGAGGAATCTTCCCAGAGCGTCTCTTCTTCTATGCATGCAATAGAACAAACCGTAACTTAAAGGATTTTTTGAATAACAAACTAAACTACTGATAACAATGACTATGACAGGTTCTTAGCTTGACACCATCCCCAACAATGGTGCCAAAAATGGTCACGCCCATAAAAGGATATAAAAGTCACAAAAAATCCTAACCTGGGAATTGGACATTCTAGCAGGTGACTAACATCT
Source organism: Sequoia sempervirens (assembly GCA_007258455.2). Lineage (NCBI taxonomy): Eukaryota > Viridiplantae > Streptophyta > Pinopsida > Cupressales > Cupressaceae > Sequoia > Sequoia sempervirens. Next base: position 153,540,297 of record VDFB02270651.1, read on the forward strand.
TCTTATGGTCATTCATTTACTTTTTCAAACTAGGGAATGTATACTTGAAATGGAGCGGAACTGTATGTGCACTAAGAACTAGTTTCAGCCATGATTTACCAGAAATAAATGTGTGAAAGGAATTCTACTTATGCTACATGAATGTAATGCGAAGCCTTCTAAACCTAATCAAAGTACAAACCATAACAACTACAATTGAGAAACAAACTATGAACTGGCCTTATGTTGCAGGAACAAACACAAGGATGGATTCCCAATGCTGCAGGAACAATATAAGACTGAGTTTGCACTGAAAATTTTTAGAATGAAATCTAACTTATGATCAATAGAAGATAAACAACTAACTAACTATAGATACTTACTAAGTAGGCCCTCTTAGCAAGCATCAACCAGCTATGCAAGAATTAAACTCAAAACTTCATCAACTTTTATTCATAAACTCAGAATGATATACATTGTTCTGTTCATATGAAAACTAACAAAAAACTCTATCTCTTATCATAGTACTAACTCTTGCATATCCTGCTTCTCATTATCATACTAACTTTTACATGCTATGGTTGCTCACTCGCACGGGAGGAATACTTATTTAAACCAGAAAAACAACTAACTAACTAATAGAGAAAGACGTGGTCATAAATGAATCCTGAAATTGAGGAACATACTTCTCATAAATGAAAGCATATCTCTTCAACCTGATCCAGAGAGAATTTATCATTCCACTCTTCCTAGATTAATGATCAAAGTTTTTTCCCAATGACCTGGTTAGAGAGTCTTCGCCGGAACAACTTCCTTGATGTTGTGCAGGAAATGGACTTTACTGTAGGGCCGAGATCTGCTGCGCTTGAATCATTCATGCTCCTTTCAACAACCTACGATGCACAAGGAGACAGAGGCAAAAGAAAGCATGCATGGAAAACAACACAATACATTCATTAATCACATATTAAATCTATTTCATTATTCAAAAACCATATGTGTTATATCAGTCATTGGGAAGGTCAAATAGGGTAATTAATAAGACATATTGAGATGTTAGGCTGTAGGAATATAGGAATGTAATGCTATAGGATACTACCCAATTTCAGATAAAAATGCTTTTAATCATATAGTTAAAACATCCATTAGCATTAAAAGTAGAGATATTAAAAGTAAATCATGATACTCAAATTATGAGCATATCCTGAGATCATCATCTATTATTCTCTCCTTGAATTATTTTTTGTAAATGACTTAAAAAATATGAGTGATGGCTTATAAATCCTTTTTAAATGACCTAAAATGCCTTGAGTGCACTGATTTGAAGTTTGACCAAAAGTTGATAAACCCTAATTGTGATAGCACATTCACCTTCAATTACACTACAAAATTTTGTAGCATAACATTTTCCATCAGTGTTTTCACCAATAGGTCAAGCATATCAAACTACACCTTATATGCATGTGCTAAATGCATCAACATCATATCTTTGGGAGGGGCTTAATGACTTTCTATTAAAACTCACCTTGACCCAAACCTCTAACTTACTTTCCGAAGGAAACATCTACACGAGAGGCTAGCACATGTATTCAATCCTAACCTCATTGTCCTCTTTATGTTTCCATATCTTGTTCATATCCTTATTAATCTCTACATGATTAGCCTTATTCACTGGATCACTCATCTTTATTGCATCAACCTTCACATTATTGCTTCTTCAAAATTTAGAAATTTATCCTAACTTATTCCATTTGTTGAATTTGACAATTTAAATAAGTTTACTTCCACTTACTTTGGATCTGCATTGATTAGCCTTATACCAAAGTTTATTGTGTATATAACAATAGCCATTGAAATTGTGCAATAGAAAAATGGCCCCTTTTCATTTTCATGGCCTTTTAGGTCTTTCTTCATGATGATTGGTCCAATTTTGCTTTGATTTATTGATGTAATGCAGTTTGAACATGCACATTAGGTCCTTAAAATTTAAATTACAGCATCTTGTGAAGGTGTTGTGAAGTGTTGTAAAATATTTCTACACTTTTCTAGACTCTATTTATTACAATTCACCTAGAAATTACCTTTTCATCACTTATCAAGTCCTATTTTGAAGTGTTGTAATGTCTTATAACAAGATTTCATGCTTTTCTAGGCATAATTTTACTATTTACACCTTTCTTCTGCTTTATTTAACCCCTTTATGCCTTTATAAGCCCTAATTAAGTGTATTTTTGAATGTAAGCCTGGAAAACAATATTAAATGTGACTTAATACCTAAAACCAACTTACAAGTCCAAGGTGGGACCCATTCGCCATGGGTGGTGAATGAGTCCCTCTTTGCTCCAAATTCAAAATATTTCAAATTTTCTTTCAACTTTTTATTCAAAATTACTTGATTTCAGCCTGTGATGAGGTATCAATGGGTTACTAAGGCACAAGAATGTATAAAATAAGTGTTTTTCTCTGCATTTTACATCTCCTAATAGATTCAAGCATTCATCAAACATCCAAGCACTTTGCATCATCTAGTCAACCATTGTGGAGCAGCCATTGACATATCTTTAGATTTTCCTTCAACAAGGGTATGGTAAGTTGATAGCATTTTCATTATATTTGTTTATCATTCTCTTACATTTCATTATTTCATTAAGGGTTTGATTACCAAAGTGGGGTTTGACCAAGGCAAACCCCTATTCTCTAACCCTTAACCATTTCCCCCCTCATGCATGTGTCTTTGCAGACTTGTGTATGCATATTTGACAACCAATTAGGTGTTGAAAGGTGGTAAACAAGGTGCTTTAAGTCAAATCAACCTCATTGCAAGCTTGGAGAATACATTTTGTCTATTTTCTACATAATTAACTTCATCAACCCAACAAGCAGACAACCTCAGAACTGGTGTTTCAGAATTGTCCGCTTATTTCACAAAATTTTGGGAGAGGACTAATTTTTCGTTAGTGGTGAATGAGTCCCAACTTAAGGCCAGAAATCTAGATTTGGTCAAATTCCAGATCCTGACACTTAAAAACTAGTTTCTGACAGTTTTCATCATAAGTGGGACTGATTTTCCATCAGTGGTGAATGAGTCCCACTAATGATTTTTCATTAATATTAGAAAACATTTAGAAGATTCTAGATTATCCATTATCTTCCTAGGTGTACTCAGAATCAACCTTCTTTTTTGATTTGCATTTGTTCATTCATAGTTCATGTTTGCATATCACATTGTATTTTCCAACATTGCATAAATCTTAGCTTTTGCATTCATAATCAGTCAAATAGATCATCTAATTTCACTTAGTTCATTCCATTTAGTCTAAATAACATCATACATTTCATAATTTGAGTAAACCTAGTGTAGTTCCTTTGTGTGGGGTTTATCTCTCTCCTTTTAGGTGAAACATCCTAAGAGTGCAAGAGTAGTCTATAATCCCTACCCAAAAATATACAGTTCATTTTGATGAACCTACATATTGAGCACTTTAAATTTCTAATTTCCATTGCATCTTGCATCTTAAATTTCATTTGCATCAACTTTCAATTAGGGTATTGTCTTGTTTTTGCATCCTAGGGTTTCTCAAAATTGCATTTGTGAAAGACTCATTTAGATTTCATATTTGCATTGCATATAATTAAAAAAACTGAAAATATGCATCTGCATCCTTACTTGGCATCTGAAAAGCATTAGAATCACTTTAAATTTTTTGAAAAACATAAAAGTAATCTCATAGTTGAAGTCATTCACCACCGTGGGCGAATCAATCCACCTACACATTCTACACAACATTTTTAGGCATTTTCTGGGTATTTCCTGCATTACAGTTTTCTATAGTTTTTTTCTATTTTAATTTCCAAAATCTTTGTTTTTAGCTATTTCTTGCTTCTTAGTTTACTTACATTCATTTTTATCATGGAATTTTTCTTTAATGAGTTTGTAGACATGTCCAATTGTGTCTTTGGTTGTAACCCTAATGACCTTGAGTATCCTCATGCTCCTTCAACTCCTCATGATGTAGACATCATTGGAAAATATGATGATAGCATGAACATGTTCTTGAATAAATTCCATGATAACCTTGAAGCCAATGCAACATTTTACCCATCCATGAAGCCACAAGATCTTCCTACTATTGCTCTTCTTGATCATTTTGCATATTTACATCCTAAAATCAATGAAGGACCTAAAGTTACTCCATCAAGTGGACCTAGTTCCTCTCAACAACCACATCCTCACCCATTTTATGATCACAAAGTCATAAAAACTACCATAAACCTTGAAGAAACATATGGTAAAGACTTTACTACCCCTAGTAAACAAGGTTGTGACACTACACATGAACATGGCATTCACAAACTCCTTGAACAAAAATTAATATAAGAAAAAACCACAGGATTAGGATATTGTTGATGTGTTTTTATGCACTTCTCAACATAGGTAATGCATAGATGCATCACCTCTCTTGAAAGAAAATCTTCCACAATCAGATTGCAGAACACTATCCCAAGGTCTCTAATGTTAGGTCTTGACAGTGCTTGGAATATCTTAGTTGTTTCATGTGATTTGTTGGAATCACAAGGAAGACTTACAAATGAGTTACAAAGTGTGGGAAGTTGGGCTTGCAAATGCAATTTTAAAGTGCTGGAAGTGAATAAACAGTGGTTGTCCACTCAAAACAACAAGCTAAAACTCACCAAATTCATCTAATTTAGCTTCATGGTGATTCTTGAGATCCCACTCTAACCAAGGACTACAAGAAATAACAAAAGGAGAAGGGTTAAGAAAGTTATTCTAATCCTAAGCTACAAATGAACAATAACAATGGTGGCTTATACAGTAGACAAGCTTCCTAAATTGAGTTTTGCTTGACCAAGAGAAACCTATAGCTACATAAAACCAGTGCAATCTTCTAAGGTCTGCTGATTTTCAAATTACACATAGACATCATGAACATGCAATTGAACTAGGTTGCAACAATGACAGAAAGAAGCCCAGGCTAACTTTGCATAGCAACTTGTCATCAACAAGTGCTAAAAGTATGGGCTGGAAGCTCATCAAATACTATAACAACAACACCATCATGACAGGCATTCAAGAAACTAATACTAAAACTAACATAGAAGGTAGAACCATGCATGCAAGATTAGAAAAATCAAAGAGAACATCCATAAAATCATGCAATGTTGTCTTCTATTGCTGCAAATACTTTTTACAACAACTCCTCAACCCTTTACAAATGAGGGGAAAGCCCCTATTTATAGTTTTCCAAAGCCCAAATGAATGGATTGGATTGAATTACATTGTGTGGCCCAGATTTTATTACATGAGGGTTTCACCTACGCCCCATTATCTAGTAATTTAAAATACATATTTTATCTTTTCCCTGTTTTGTCATATAGTGACCCTAAAACTGTAGCAATTTTGTCATTTAGCTAGTTGCCCTTTTCACTCTAGCTGAAACCGCCTAAAAGTTGCCTTTTGCTTGATGTGTTTGTAGTGTTCTTCATTGGATCAAACAAGCCCATCGACGATTCACATCAATGGATTGGTTGCCCCTAATTCAGGAAAATAGCTCCCTTATGCCTTCTTCAAGGCCACCCCCTTGCATTTTTTTCATTGACTTCCTTGGCACATGCCTTCTTCTAACATTGACCCTATTGGTGGGTGCTAGGCAGAGAGGTGAACATGGTGAAAAGAGATATGCACATTCCTTGTTTAGCTTTCTCGATGGGTCTCCTGACGGACCCACAGTAGGCTCCTTGAATCCTGCATACATGAAATGTCGTAAGTGCTTTCATAAAAAAATCAAAATAAATGTTAGTCAAATCCTACAAAATCCTTGTTAGATCCATCCATGCATCATCAAAAGATCATAATATTCATATTTGAGGCTCATTTGGACCATAAACATTAATGCAGGCCCAAGAGGGCGGGCAACAAACAAGGGACAACAAACCAGAAGGGAAGCTCTCAGACCTCACAAAACTTAGCAAAACCAAGATTTTTCAATTATAGTGCATGGGAAAAGGGGAAGGAAGAGTGCCTAGAAAAACTTCCTCAAGATTGGACTCATTTGAAAAAATTTGAAGCTTGGAAGGAGAAAGCCGGATGGTCACCGCCCTTTTGAAAAGGCAATGAGCACACGGTGGCCCATAAGGAAAGTATCAGACGATGACTGAGGGGTGGAGTCCCGAAAATGGCCACGGAGGGGCCAAGTCGTCTGGGCTCCATAGATGTTCAAAACAACCATGGAGGGATGGAGTCCTGGAAATGCCCACGAAGGGACCGGGTTCCGGAGGTCAGGTCACCAGGGCTCCACTGATGTTCAAAACGACCATTGAGGGGATGCGTTCTGGAGGCCAGATCATCAGGGCTCCACAGATGTTCAAAATGCCAATGGAGGGACGAAGTCCCAAAAATAGCCACGAAGGGGCTGGGTTCTAGAGGCCAGGTCACCGGAGCTCCATGGATGTTCAAAATGGCCACAAAGGGATGGAGTCCTGGAAACGACCATGGAGGGGCCGGGTTTCGCAGGCTGGGTCACCGAGGCTCCACAGATGTTCAAAATAGCGACAGAGGGATGGAGTTTTTGAAGGAAGTTTTTGAAACCACCAAAACTTAATGAAACGTTGGCAGTTCACTTAGGCACCACAAACACATCCAAAATCCACCAGAAATTTGTCCCCAAAGTCAAAAATGTAGAAAGCGGACCATCAGGGGTCCACGGATATTTCAAAATAGCCAAAGAGGGATGAAGTTCCAGAAGGAAAGTTCTAAAACCACCAAAACTTAATGAAATGATGACAAAACCTTGGCAGTTCACTTAGGCACCACAAAATGATCCCAAATCCACTAGAAATTTGTCCCCAAAGTAAAAAATGTAGAAAGTGAACCATTGAGGGTCCACGGATGTTTCAAAACAGCCAAAGACACACAAAGTTCTGGAAGGAAAGTTCTAAAACCACCGAAACTTAACGAAACATTGATGAAACCTTGGTAGTTCACCTAGGCACCACAAAAACATCCTAAATCCACCAGAAAGTTGTCCCTAGAGTCAAAAATGTAGAAAGCGGACTAAGCAATCAAGGACCAAGTCAGCAGGAACAAGATAAAAGTTAGAAAAGGGATGGGGGACTTTATTTCTCCTCATATTTGAATACCCCAAGTAGGTGAATTTGGTTAGGGGGATTTGATCATTTGAAGGCACATGATTAATTTGGGCTTGGAAAATGGGGCACACAAAACAAGACAAGAGCAAAGCATCCTGTCGGGAGCAAAAAGAGGGGGTCCCTACCTACGGTGGGGTGTGTGCAAAACATGCACAATAGATATCAAGATCCTCCTCATCCTAATAGACCTCCTTTTGAATATTGTAGACTTCGAGATGATGGTATAGTGATCTTTGATTCTCCTCCCGACTTAAACATTCTCCTTCCATGTGAACAACCATTACTGGATTATAATGAAAAGGATGCTTGGATCCCCATAGGTCCTCTTCCTCCTTCCATTCATGAAAAAGGAAATTCTAGCAAACAAAAATGACCTTAAAATTTGAAAAAACTTAAGTTTTCTACACATCCTCCACCTGAATGTGAAAGGAGACTTCAACTACTTTTAAACAAAGGTTTTATACTCTTACCACCTATGAATAGGTTGGTCATTTGTCCTAAAGATTCTAACATACTGGTATTTTCAAATATCATCATGTTCTTCAACATTGAACTAAAGAATGTTGGACATTGAAGGACATACTAGATAAGTATCACTGCACTGATACCAATTGCCTTTGTATTATCCCATAAAAACTAAATTCCTTTTATCATGCCATAGTTGCAGAATTCCCTATTTTCACTATTGTATGATCCTTTCACATCACCCACATTGGCTCATTGTCTCCCTACACTTTGTGGGGAGAAAGAATTTGTTAGCCTTGTCCTTGTAATGTACTTGTCTTTGTCTCTTAACTAGTTTTTCCTTTTCTGATTAACTACTTAAGATTGAGAACCCAATAAATTAGTTAATGGTTGACTTACATTTGCATTACTTGCCCCTTTCTAGTTTTCTTTTATGTGTGTATTGTGTTCCCCCGTATTGTACGTTTGATGTTTTCTCTCATTATATACGTCCTCTATTTGTACCTCTATTCTTCTATATGTCATGTATTGTCTTTTTCATTTTTGCTTTTGTGTTTTCCTTTTGGGGATGACACAAATAGTTGAGACTGCAATGTCTCTTCCATGTTGACCCAATCGATCCCTTATTCATTTTTACTTTTTCTTTTTCTTGTGTTTTCCTTTTAGGGATGACACAAAGTGTTGAGACTATAATGCCTCTTCCATGTTGACCCAATCGATCCCTTTGTCATTTTTACTTTTCCTTTTTTCTTGTGTTTTCCTTTTGGAGATGATGCAAGGAATTAAGACTGAAATGTCTCCTTCATGTTCACCCAAAATCCTTTCCTTTTCTTTCACCTTTCATTCTCTTTTTGCTTGTGTTTTCCTTTTGGGGATGATGGAAAGTGTTGAAACCGCAATGTTTCTTCCACGTTGATCCAAAATGGATCTTCTTTTTCTTTTGTTTTCACTCTCTTTGTGTCATTCTTTCAATTCTATGTGCTTTGGGGAATGATGATAGTTTTGAGTTCCTTAATAAAAACATTGTGGCAATGAACATACTAACCCCAAATCCATAGATCCCTTATGTGTTTGGTGTGTTCCCTTCTTGGGGGCAACCCTCTCTTCTTTTGTTTTCTTTTTCATTTACATGAAGCAGCCTCACTTGAAAATATAAGACTTGGCATAAATCTTTCCAAGTTGGCTATCATGTCTTGTTTACCCTTTTCTTGCATTTTCTTTCCTTCACTACTTTAAAGTAATTGCTCACAAAACAGTGTGTAGCAATTCCTTTAAAGTGGGGGGCATACATTACCATAATTCATTTTGCATCCTTGGTTCTTAGTGCATTCTTGTTGTTTCATACGATTTGTTCATCACTTTGTGGATGACATTGGGTGTGATGTCCTTCATAATTATGATCTATCTTAGCATATTATATTCCTCTTGGTGTCTTGATGTGATGCACTGCATCCCTTAAGTTGTGAATATTTTATTCTTTGATTGGTACTCTCTTGGATACATTAGAAACATTGTCCCCTAAGTGACAAACCTTGCATAAACTTAATGAGACTCCTTTGAACATCCTTTCCATTTTACACTTTTACAGTTTATATTTTTGCATTTTTGCATTTTTACACTTTGCACTTTTTTGCCACCTTGCATAACACAACTTGCATGTTTGTGGTACCTTTCTTTTTGTTCATGAGTTTTAATCATATGGAGCTTTTCTTGTCTCATGAAGCACAAACCAACATTTTATCTTATGGTGCCTTGTTAAAGTTATCAGGAGGTATAACTTTGATATGGTTGAGCGGGAAGCCCATTCAGCAGCACGACTTTCCCCATAACCACCTTTGTGTTTTTTAGTGCATACCAACTAGCATATGTATCTTACCTATTTGGGCCTTCTCAATCGGTAGACTGCCATGAGTTCTGTCACCCCAGAGTAAGTATGCATTCTCTTTTTCAAACAAAGAGCCTAGATCTAATCCACAACTAGTTGGATATATGATCGAAGGTTAATCCAATTATTTCATTTTAACACTTGTGTTCCTTTGTGCTTATGATTAGTTTTCCATGGGATCTTCATCCAGGGAGCTTGATCATCCCTCTTGATCAGTTTTATTCCATCTTTCTAAGCATAAGTGCATTGGGATTCTTCTCAACTTGCATGGCTACTTTAGTGTGAGTTTGAAGCAAGTTCATCCTCTCACTAAAGTGGGGGATAAATGTGCCATAGAAAAATGGCCCCTTGTCATTTTCATGGCCTTTTAGGTCTTTCTTCAAGATGATTGGTCCAATTTTTCTTTGATTTATTGATGTAATACATCTTGAACATGCACATTAGGTCCTTAAAATTCAAATTATTGCATCTTGTGAAGGTGTTGTGAAGTGTTGTAAAACATTTCTACACTTTTCTAGGCTCTATTTATTACAATTCACCTAAAAATCACCTTTTCATCACTTATCAAGTCCTATTTTGAAGTGTTGTAAAGTTTTGTAACAAGATTCCATGCATTTCTAGGCATAATTTCACTATTTACACCTTTCTTATGCTTTATTTGACCCCTTTATGCCATTATAAGGCTTAATTAAGTGTATTTTTTAATGTAAGCCTAGCAAACTGATATTAAATGTGAACTAATTCCCGACACCCACTTTCAGGTCTATGGTGGGACCCATTCTCCATGGGTGGTGAATGAGTCCCTCTTGGCTCCAAATTCAAAATATTTCAAAATTACTTGATGCCGTGTGATGACGTATCAATGGATTACTAAGTCACAAGAATGTATAAATAAGTGTTTTTCTCCTCATTTTACATCTCCTAACACATTCAAGCATTCATCAAGCATTCAAGCACTTTGCATCATCTAATCAAGCATTTTGGAGCAACCATTGACATATCTTGAGATTTTCCTTCAATAAGGGTTTGGTAAGTTGATAGCATTTGCATGTTATTTGTTTATCATTCTCTTACATTTCATTATTTCATTAAGGGTTTGATTACCAAAGTGGGATTTCAGCAAGGCAAACCCCTATTCTCTAACCCTTAATCATTTTCCCCCTCTTGCATGTGTATTTGCAAACTTATGTATGCAAATTTGTCAAGAAATTACATGCTGAAAGGTGGTTAAGCAGTAAATAAGGTGCTTTAAGTCAAATCAACCTCATTTCAAGCTTGGAGAAGACATTATATCCATTTTCTGCAGAACCAACTTCATCAACCCGACAAGTAGACAACCTCAAATCTGGTGTTGTAGAATTGTCCCTTGATTTCACAAAATTTTGGGAGAGGACTTATTCACCATTAGTGGTGAATGAGTCCCACCTTAAGGTTAGAAAACTAGATTTTGTCAGATTCTAGATCCTAACACTCAGAGACTAGTTTCTGATAGTTTTCATCAGAAGTAGGACTGATTCGCCATCAGTGGCGAATGAGTCCCATTGGTGATTTTTAGTAATCTTAGACAACATTCAAAAGATTACATATTCTCCATTCTTTTCCTAGGTGCACTCTAAATCAATCTTCTTCTTTTCTTATTTGAATTTGTTCATTCATAGTTCATGTTTGCATATCACATTGTGTTTTCCAACATTGGTTAAATCTTAGCTTTTGCATTCATAATTAGTCAAATAGATCATCTAACTGTACTTATTTCATTCCATTTAATGTAAATAACATCATAGATTGCATAATTTGAGTGAACCTAGTATAGATCCTTTATGTGGGGTTTATCTCTCTCCTTTTAGGTGAAACATCCTAAGAGGGCAAGAGTGGTCTATAAGCCCTACCCAAAAAAGTATGGTTCATAAATATTGAAACTTCATACCATTTTTATAGCCATTCAACATCTGATTTATACATTCACTAGATCAAAGACCAAATCTCTTACATGTAAAACATTGTCTAGGAAATGATTGAGCATTCAAATTCATTCTACTTCTACATTCTAAAACCTTATGTCTAAAATTATTGGAGGAATAACATATAACCATGAAAAGATGGGTAGGCTTGTGTATTTGGTTGTCTGATTGGTGGTCTATTGAATTCACTCGTTTGGTTCTAGACCTTTTTGAAGTTGCTCTTCTTGTCATTCATCTTATCAACCTTTTTTGTAATTTGATTTGCTTTTGAGATTACACCTTTATGAAATCCTAATCCTTCTTTGTCTTTAGATTCTTGATTCGCAATAATCTCCTTGAATTTTCTTCTTGAATATTTTCTTTCTCCAGATCCGATCTCAAGGTTACAACTTCTTTTTCAAGCTTTGAGCATTTTTTCAGATTTTATTTTTTGTTTAGCATTTAGATAGTATTCAACTCTTTTACTTTTTTCAATCTGCAATTTCAGGCTAGGAATGATCTCATTTGATTGATTGAGCTCTTTGATCATATATGTAGATTTCTTTAGATTTTCTCTTAATATCTTAATCCATTCATCTGCATCACTAAGATCCTTTTTCATATCATTGTTCTTATATTTTTATTTATCAAAATTATCTAGGGAAGATTTGAGTTCTCCTTCCATGTTAATAATGCAATCTTCTTCAATACATCCTACCATAGGAGTTTATTTTGGAGGGGTAGATATATGCTATTAGCCATGTGTTTGACTCCAAGATATACCTTAGCGATCAAGCCAATTGAATGAACCAATCTCTATTACCAATTATTGAACACTTAGAATACTGAGAGGGGGGGTGAATTAGTGTTTTCTCAAACCACTTAAACATATAAACATCTATTTGAAAAGTCATTTTCAATTTGCAGTAATGAAAGAAACTATGAAAGTAATCATCAAAGCACATAACACATGAAGACAAGATTTTCTATGTGGAAAATGCAAAAAGGGAAAAACCATGGTGAGGATTAGCTCACAATATATTATAACCAATCATAATAGAATACATAATGACTCACTACCTTTTGGATTCACTGTATGAAGGACTCACTATCCAGTGAATAAGTGAAAACAAAAAAGAGGAGTGACTCACTTCCAAGATTTGAATTACTAATAGTACATCTACAATATGCAACAGATATAGTTCCACTAGAACCCAAAATACTGAATCAACACATTTCATACTGTAGACACGTGAAATTAGCATTATGCACTTAATTAGTTCATATTCATCCGCTCATTAAATAAATCAAGCTCATCAAATCGATTCACCAAGTAAATCAGTTCTATTTAATTCATTCCTAAGGTTATCCATTTAAATTAAATAAATCAACTTTGTTTAATTTAAGTCTCACATCACCCTTTTAATTAAATAAACCAAAATTTATTTAATTGAAATCCAAATGCATATTCCATCCCTTTTTTATTTAAATAAATAAAAATATCTAAGTCAAATGGGTCAAAGCATCTAATCATCATCTAAGCTAATTTAATCCTGATTAATCATGTCTAACCACCCATCACATCCTCTAGCTTTTTCCACTTGCACCAATAAAGCATTTTAATTCATTTATAAAATCAGCATTTTCTATCAACATGGCATCTTTGAGGAATATTCCCTCAAATTTGAATTCAAAAACAAGTTGACATGTACATCCAACAAAGCATTTATGAGCTCTTACATGGCTCTTACATGTCTCTTGCAAAGGTCAAACCTAGCATTTAACTCTCAATTTCAAATTTGAATCTCCCCCTCTTTGGCACATTGACCAAAATGTGCTCATTCCTCATCCTATCACAAAGTGATAAGTGGCTCCATCTCATAGGCTAAAACATTATCCCACATTGATCTCTTATGAGCACTCTTCCAACTTGAGAATGTATAAGTAGAGGGCTTATTCATCATCCAATCCATCCACAAATCTCATGCAAAGTCACTCTCTTCAATTGAGAACGGATTTTATCCACTTCACTCCACAATATTAGCATTTCATCTCCACAACTTAATCCACCAATCTTACGCAAAGTCACTCTCTTCAATTGAGAACTAATTTTGTCCATCTCATTTTATCTTCAAAGCATCCTCATCATTGACATTATCAAGGGTTGGGAAAGGGTCACTTCTCACAAGTGACACCAATCCACTATGGAATAGATTATTCACTATGCTCCTTAGGATTTCAACTAGTTTTTTTTGTTATGTTTATAGAGCATAAGTGATTATTTCATGAAGAATACCTTTTTGTTTTCCTTCTTTTAATTAACTTCATGATGATACACATGGAATAGAGATAAAAGCTGCAAATATTTGGTGTTACATTTCACACCCACCGTTCTTTTCAAAATTTCTCTCTGATATATATATATATATATATTTGCTAGATTTCATTCATATATTGTTCACTAGCTTGTCGTCATTTTAGAAATGTGTAGAAATCTTAATAGTAAAGTGGTTAAACAATTCATATTACTTGTCTATTCTTTCGCGTATTGCATACACATCTACCACAGAGGGATGATGCAATTTTTTTTTTTAAGAATTTCTCTTTACACCTGCTAATAGCGTGTGCTTAAGCTTCTCACAAATCCTTTCTGTGCAAATCTTGCAATAGTTGTTTTTTTTTATGAACTAACATCTCTTTTACGCAGTCTGTCCAATAGTCAATGTGCCTTCTCTACATTCTTTCTCACATAGTCTTGTTGTTTCCACCTGCTTTATGCTTTTGATGGATGTCCATACATAGTTCTAAAGCTCACATTCACGCACATGAGAGTACATTTCTTTTGGCATTTGGAAGTACATTTAACTTGTCTTGTCAATGAATGGCATAGGTTGGGAGAAGGCTAGTTACAGGTCGTTGGGCGCGGTTTTACACTTACCAAGTGCATTGATTTATATTTTTCTCTTTATGCTCGATGATTACATATGTTTCTTTGAATGCCTCATGCACCATTATCTTTAACATTTGACTAAGTCACCCGCTCAGGCCATTATTCTCCTCCATCTCTACTTTTTCTAAATTATTGAGCTGCTCTGATTGCCTTAGCTTCTTCTGTTGTCTCTTGCTTGTGCCATTGTTCTACTGAGCATCTCCATTCTTTGTAACTTTCTGCTCAGAATCTATTGAATAAAGCGCTTGGGGGAAGGTTTAACGTAACATGTGTATGCCTATGGGAGTCCATTGACCCAATTCATCAAGATGGTAGCAAAGTGGAATATAAGATAATACATTGTTTAAATATCATTGCCTAAAAAATCAGAGTGTTATTTTAACATGGGAAAGGGAAGCGCTATGGTAGGGCATGTGAGGAATATCAACCAACAAGAACCTTAGTCAAATCTGAATGAAAGAAAATATTAATGAATAGAAGTTTTGACCACATCATTAGCAAACTTTAGTTGAAATTATATCTTCCTCTAATTTCTTCGAATGGTTCTCTTCAGCCATGGCAGTATTTTTCTTCTCCACATCTGCTTTCCCACAAAATTTTAACCCTTGGAGCCTCTTAATTTTTTTTAGTTGTGTCTTGCTCATGGCGTTTCCCGGCTACTTTCAGTATCCATGTTTGTCTTGATAAGATTTTGAAATGCTTTTATGGGATAGGCAGAAAGGATGCTGGAAAAGGTAGTATGTTGGTCAAGGGTTGTTGGGAATTTTTTTTAATGTTTCTTGCATACGTCTTTTCTTTGTGGAATTCTATCACACAGTTCATGTGTCCTGTCTAATAAAACTATTTGAAAATGACTTGAGTGCTGCATTACAGCTATGAAAGATCTTTTTAACTATTGTAGTGTTTACTACAACCATGTGCCTAATGATAATGAAGGTGAAAAATCTTTTTTTACTGGTATAGCATTTACTGCAACCACATTCCTAATGACAATGAAGGCCCATGTGGCACCTAAATCAAGATATTTCATAACATATCAAGAAGATATGTACTAGTTTGATTACCATTTATAATGCTTAACACCTCCATGTGCTTTCTAATCTTTCAAATCGAGCCTAGAAGGAAGAGTCTTTTATCAGTCCTTGCATAATAAATTAATCACTATTTTGTTTTGGAGTCAATCAATGAATAGCTAGCTATTGGCCAACGTTGAATATTTCAATATTGATTGGAACTTCCAACTTGAAATTGCTTAGAGTAGGATTTTTTTTCTTTTTTAAACATTCTAACCACTATTTTACAAAAAAAAATTATGAAAAATGTAATTTATCTTTGTGAAAATAGTGGTGTACTCTTGATCTTAAACATAGTTGTGATTTTCAAGAAAATCTGATTTTGTGTTTTTACTTTTGTAGGTGAAGGTTGACGTCGAAACCAAACATTGGAATCAAGTGAAAACAAAAGAAAGATTGGAGATAAATTGAGCATCAAACTTGAAATCAATAAAGAATTTTTAAATGCTCAAGGATTCTGTTTTATGTTTTAGTTTTCTGTTTTAAATCAACTTACATCGTTTGGGGCTCTTAAAAGGAACATTTTTTATTTTTGTGAGAAAGGGGCTTAAAAAGAACTTAGTCAAACTCACTAGTTTTACAATTTTGGAGTAACAAATTGAACAATCAAATCCTCACCTTTCCTTTGGTGCTTAAAATGAATCGAATCATTTCTTTGAAGGATAAAATGAATGTGTATCTTTATTGTTTTGTAATTATTTACACAAAGTAATATCACCAAAAGACGTATGCACTTCTCTCATGCCTCACGGCGATCTTGAGAATCAAAAGGATTTTGGTGACATTAAATTGTGTAATTAATTACCCCCACACTTCATTTTGGGTTTAAAATCAAACAAAACATTGTGTGAGTGTGAGTAGAGCATTATTGTGTACACTCTCTCTCTTTGTGTTGCAAACAAAGATTGATCGAGTTATGGATAATGTCTTACTCACTTTTTTTTTATCTTAGAGGGCCTGCCTTGGGGAAAAAGTACTCACCCAAGGAAATGACTCAACCAATATCACTCTAAACCTGAGAGTATTTCTAGCTGGGATATAAATGTGGGTATTGGAGTAAATGCCAATATCACGCAGTTGATTCTAACGAGATGGATCCAAAAGGGGACTCTCGACGTATGGTTCAATCTCCACGAATGGAAAGTCTGAAATAAAACCCTTTTTTGTAGTGGCTTATTAACTCATTCACCGAGTTTATCAAAAGTGGTGCATTGGAACTTAGATTCCAAGAAGTTACTTGCCATGTCCGATCTTGGTTAAAATATAGAGGTTAATACTTCATTCTTAACACACCTATATATTTTTCCTCGATTCCATGTAAAATCATCTCTTCTACTACGAAGGGCATGAGGCAAGCCCACTAAGAAAAACGTACCAATTGAGCCAGGATGTTATATTGCTTGTGAGTCAGTTTGAAAACACAGTGCTTTGATCGAAAACATTGGAAAACCAACATTAACATGAGCATCAAATCTCAAACCCTTTAGGAGAAGCAAATATCTTTGAACAAATTCACATGTTATTGTTTTCCCTTGGGATTCATATCCTTAGAGGCTTCTAAACATTTGGATTTCATCTCAATTTTCTCCTACTAAGGTCAACATTAGGAAACCTTTGCCTTGATTTCCTCGATTCTCGCATAATGCATTTTGTGGGATGAAAGAAAATTAGGAAATTGGAAATTTAGTTCGAAAGATAATCAAGAAGTGTTTGTGGTAAAAAAGAATACATTAAGAAAAGATTAAATCAATTGGACCCCACATATGTGCTTGGCATCTTTTGGTCATATGGTTTTAACGCAAACATTGATCTTTTTATTTTGAATTACTTTTAGAGAAAGGAATGTTCTTAACTATCTTGGTCTCAGAAACAAGTCCTTCCTAGGTTCATTTATGATCAAATAAAACATTTCATCCATTTCAAACATTTATCATCTCATCCCATAAACAACTTTAGAGCTTTGGAAACATTATTCTAGACTTGGGTAAATCAACAAAATTGAAATCACCTAGTTTGGTTAGAAGTATGGGAATGCATCCTTTCTCATACCTCTAGTTAAATTAGCACCCCTTTGAACAAGTTCATCCTAAGATAACATCTAACATCTTAGGGTTTACAAGTTTATTATCCAAATCAAACAATCAAAATAAAACCCTATGTCTAGCATTGATACAAAGTCCCTAAACGTTCAACACTCATCATTCACCCCTTTCATCCTTCATCTCATCATTGGTCCTAAACACCTTACAAGTCAGTTTTACAACAAGGTCAAAACACAAGAAGAACATGGAATACAAACTTGATCCATATATCATAAGTAATCCAAATCAATTAAACTTTCAAAGCCTTACAATGCTGATTGATTATCAAAACTAACACTTATACAATCCATTCATGGGATCATTACCTTCTACAAATGTCAATGGTACAAAAAGTGTGAGTATACCCAAATCAAAGATTGGAACACATTTCCTGATGGTAGATCTAAATCCAAACCTACAAGTCTATCAACCAAACAATCAATGCATGAGCCTTCAAATGAACATCATCCCATCAAATCCCTACATGCGAAATGCAAATGTACCAACTACAACTTTACCAAACATGAACATTTTGAATCCAAACTTGGTAAAATTTGGGATAGATATGTTTGCAAATCACACAAATGTTGTTCAGAGTCCAAACAATATGTTAACGACTCCAAGACAAGGTGACACCATGCAAAATCAAAGTTACCTAAATCAAGACAATGTTCAATTTCAACCTATAATGCCAAATCTGAACACCATCCCAAATTAGAACATTGTCCAAAATCAATTTGGTCATGATCCCATTCAAAAATCACAAGTATGCATCCTAGATCTGCTTGAACAAAACCTAAATCAACTATATCAAGGGAGTCAAGATCAAATTTGGCGAGATCAAATTGCTATACTTACCAAAATAGTCGAGTCATTACGCCAAGAGACATCTCCACCACCATTACCCATATCAACATCATTCCTTGGTTTAGGGCTTCCCCCTTTACATAACACCAATCACTCCATCCAAATCAATCCATCTAACACTAATCAATTCATCACATCAAATCCTTTGAATATACCATCGACATCGCACCAACAGATGGTATTTAATCAAATGAGAACATCAATCCCAAAAAATCAAAATGTGGTCTCCCAAGGACCTATCACCTCGATCACTCCAACCACCCCTATCACACCCATCGTATCTCAAACCCTCATGATCACTCCAAATGTATCTCAACGACTTGTCACTACATCCAACACAATTTTGAATCCACCACCACTGCCACCAAAACCAAATGTAGCAAGACAATATAACATTGCGCTAAAAGCTCACCTATCCTACCAAAAGGCCATCCAACAATATCTAGCCCCACAACAAGCAACACAAGCTCAACAAGTGCAACAAGCCTCTCAAGCTGCCCAAGCCTCTCAAGCTACCCAACAAACACAAGCACAAACACAAAAAATGATAACTATTGGGGATAACGATGAACATTCAACCACTGGTGATAGCATTGACAATCTCCCCACCACAATTGTTGAAAGCAATGATCAAGATCAATCCATTACTGAGCACCTTGAAGCTATTTCTACTTCATCCAATGATCAAATCAACATATGTCAAGAGTCACTTTTCAATCATGATCAAAGTCCACCAACCAACAATGATCCAATCAAAGAAATGCCAACATCACTTGACCCTATGGTTGAAGACATTGGAAATCCCTCCACCACAATTGTTGAAAGAAATGATCAAGATCAATCCATCACTGAGCACCTTGAAGCTATTTCTACTTCATCCAATGATCAAATCAACATATGTCAAGAGTCACTTTTCAATCATGATCAAAGTCCACCAACCAACAATGATCCAATAAAAGAAATGCCAACATCACTTGACCCTATGGTTGAAGACATTGGAAATCCCTCCACCACAATTGTTGAAAATAATGATCAAGATCTATCCATCAATAAAGATGTTTTCGCCTCATCCAATGAGGCATCGACCAATGATCATGTTGAAAATGTCTCTACATTGTCTTATGAGTTAGAGGGAATATCTCAAGAATTTATTCCAAAGTATGATCAATGTCTTTCACAAAATTCTAGCAATGGTCCTTTCCAAGACATATTGACATCCTTCGACCTCATGCTTGCTAATATTGAAAGAATCTTAAACTTGACACCTGATCCAAGTCCACTCAAAGATCAAGAGGATATTAAGCCACTTCCCATGCCTAATGAAGATATCCAAGAACCATTTGTAAGCAATCCATCCTTTGAAACTGACTCATGTCAAGAACTTGATCCAAAGCATGATGAAAGCAACTCTGAAATCACTCAAGATCAAGAATTTGTATCTGCAAGATACTACAATGATCTAATCAACACTCTCCTATCTCTACATAATGCACATATTCCTCCATCTACCCATGAGATGCTTTCTATGGATAGACACATAGATGATCTTCATTCAAAATAGGATCCCTTTATTCCTGACATTATTACACAAAAAGAGAAGGTTATTGATTCCTACAATCAAATAGAGTTGTCAACAATAGTATCAAATATATCACAAATTCAGACTAAGGACATCATGAATAAATATATCGAACATTATCCACTCAAGGAAGTAGGTCAGACAGAACAGTATAATCCAGAGATAGCAGAGTGGAAAATTGAAACAATGTCATCTACAGTGGTCATTTGTCAAAGCATGTTTACTGAACAAGACATCTCAGAACAGGCGGAATCAAGGCATGAAGGTACTACTTCCACAATACTGGGGGCAACTATGTCTCAAGTAAGTGTCAATATAGGGAGCACAAAGAATCCTTGTGATGAAACTGATGTCAATACTACAACCAACCATGTCATGAATCTTCATCCACCCATCACCCCATCCACGAATTGGGACCAATGTCAAAATAAAGATTTGAATCAAAGCACAAAGAACATTATCAAAGCAAAAGAAGTTGAGAAGAATAATGGAAAAATAAAATACAAGTGGATACCAAAGAATAGAAAGAAAGATTATCCCTATCAAACTCCATTAGTCAAAGAAACTATGGGGGAAAATAAAAAAGGGAAAAGTATCCATCAAAGATGTCCACAAAGGAAAAAGCAGGCTTCTCAAGCAACGTACAAAGTGTATCAAGCAGTTGGTCCTAATTCCATGCACACTTCCATATCCACCCATCATTGCTCATTTTCCCAAGTTTGGAGAGTCAAATGTTCCAAACTGTCAACCAATCCATCTTTTATCCCTAAACACACTCCATCCATGCCTCTATGCATGATATCCAATTCTCACATTGACCATGTATTGGCAATGACCCTTCATCATAAGGATTCAGAAGACACTCTATCGCGATGTATGCACCAAGACAAAGTCAACTCTAGTATCAACAAAGCAAATCAAAAATCCCAAAAGTTGCATTCAAGTGCATGTATCTTAGCAAAGCAACTTCTTCAGGAAGGAAACCAATGGCACATTATGAAAGAAGCATCTACATCGACACCACTAGGTGGGTCAACATGAATCTTTCAGAAAAACCAAAAAAATAGAAAAATATGAAAATACAAACATATAAGAAAAACGATTGAAATCAGTAAAGAAAAAAAATTATCCTCTAGTGAAAATTGCATGGGCGGCGCTTTGGGAAAGACCATGACGAAAACCTGGCAAAAAGGCGTCATGTGTAGAATCGAGCATCTACGTGCGCCACTTCAGGTGAAAGCATCTTATCACATCCATAATAAAGCCAACATTCCATCTGTCTTATCCATAATAAATCCATGCATCCATGAACCATTTATCCAATCCATTTTCATCTATTTGCATCCATCATCCAAGTTATATTGATCTTGATGAAATTATGGGGAACACTTTATGCTTGCTTATGGTAAACATCTTGACATGGGTCATTTTCATTGATCCTATCCTACCCAATGTTATTTGAGCCATGAAACATTATCAAAATGAGCATTGTTTATTTGAACACCTTATCTTATCGCAAGATAATCCTTGGCATCCTTTGCGTACTTACCATATCCATCCATCCATACACCTATCCAGGTATCCACCCATCGCATTCCATACATTGCTAGAACTGGGGGTAGATATTTAGATCTCACTTCAGGAATAAATCTTGATCTGTATCCTCCAACTTATGTGGTGATTAGAACATTGACAAATGTGAAACCAAACTAGTCAAAGAACTTATGAGCAAAATCCAAATCACTAGCCCATGGCATATTTTGACAAGAAGATGTTCCTTATCAATCTTCATCTTTTATTGAGCATCAATCCAAACAATCGATATCAGTCACATCTAATTTGCACGTCAACATCACATCAAATCTTTTGAACAAATTTTGTTCCAAATCAAGCTTCATCAATCATAATTAATCAAATCCAATAAAAAAAATCATCTCAGAATATTCTTGTGTTGCTTAACACTATCCTTGCATTGTTGTGTATCCTCAACAATGTTATTATCATCAATCCATCGATTCGATCAGTGAACATTAGCTTGGTCTTCAACAAAATCCCAAACAGAGAACTGATATCATCACACATGTCCATATCCAAATCGTCAAAATCATGTGAAAAATCCAAAAAAATCTAAAACATCAAAAACATCCAAAAACATCCAAAATATAAAAAAATCCAAAAACATTCATAAAAGTCAGAAAACATCAAAAACATGGGAATCTGGACTACGTCGTCTCTGAGCTTAAATGTAGGCAAGGCTAATCTTTGATCAGCCCTCAAGACACCAAAAAATCCAAAAAAAATCAAAAAATCAAAAATCAAAACATTTGAAAAATCCAAAAACCCAAAAAATAGCCTCAAAGCATTCCAAAAATGTCAAAAACATCCAAATATTTGAAAAAATCCATTTGTCTCATCTCGCTATCACTCACAATAATCAATCATCCATAATAAACTGATCATCACTTTCATCCTTTGGCAACATAAATAGAAATAATCACAACAATCAGCAAAATAAAACTTCAAACACAAAATCAAAATTGAAGCAAAAAACCCTTAAATGCAAAATGAAACTCTTAATCATTTTCAAACATGTCAATCGACCTTATATCAACAGCCTATCAATCAACTTATCAAACCATCATCATCCTATACAATGCATGTCGTAGGATATATCGTTCCAACAATGGGCATCATTTTGGATATCACCTTGGATTCTTATCCTATCAAAATAAAATCTCTTTGGCTAGAGGTATGAAGAACATTGGCTTGTCTATGTACTTGATCTCTTCTTTTGATTTATCTTATTGCACTCATTCCAAGGACCTCTTGATGATATCCGAACAAAGGATTTAGAGAGATAGGAATGGGGAAACGATCAGTATCTTTTTGTCTACTATGCTTGTTGGACGTTCTTGTAATATAAATTGGTGAATGCTTGCTTTGTTAGGTACGTCCTAGCAAGGTTTTTGTATGTCAAGTGTGAACAAGAATACTCCTATCTATTTGTCAAGTCAAAGTCTGTCGCACTAGGTACAACGCCATCCTGGTTCTTTCTACCTTGATGCATCATATCTATATGTGTAATCAAACATAAGGTAAGTGACCCTTTTAAAATTCCAATCTTTGATAAGAAAATCATCATCTATCATCACTATCATCATCTCTAATAAAGTCTCATCAGATCATGGACTTGTTGGATCCTCTTGTCATCATCTCATTTCTTCTTTCTTCTCTCCACACTAACATAACATCACCAATGCATCCATCATGCATCCATCCTGCATCCATCCTACATCCACAAACCATCAACATTCGACATATCATCTCACATACATAGTCATCATCATAATATAGATATGTTAGTCTAAGCATCTCATAAATCATACATTTGCATAAAACATCTATTACATAATCATATAGGCATTATCGCATCATCATCTCATTGGCATCACCATCCATATGTCCATCTTGAACCTCTTTATCGCGAGATCGACCCTCAAATTGAATCTTTTTGCTCGATCTCTCTAGGGGGAAATGTACTAGTGTACTTCTTTCTGCTGGGGCATCTGAAAAAATCAGAAATTTATTCAATTTTTTATTGCAGAAAGTTTATTCTTTGAACCAACGCAACAAGTACATTGCTTGAAAGAGGGGAAAAATGTAGACACGTGAAATTAGCATTATGCACTTAATTAGTTCATATTCATCCCCTGATTAAATAAATCAAGCTCATCAAATCCATTCACTAGGTAAATCAAGTCTATTTAATTCATGCCTAAGGTTATCCATTTAAATTAAGTAAATCAACTTTGTTTAATTTAAGTCTCACATCACCCTTTTAATTAAATAAACCAAACTTTATTTAATTGAAATCCAAATGCGTATTCCATCCCTTTTTTATTTAAATAAATCAAAATATCTAAGTCAAATGGGTCAAAGCATCTAATCATCATCTAAGCTAATCTAATCCCGATTAACCTAATCTAACCACCCATCACATCCTCTAGCTTTTCCCACTTTCACCAATAAAGCATTTTAATTCATTTATAAAATCAGCATTTTCCATCAACATGGCATCTTTGAGGAATATTCAATCAAATTTGAACTCAAAAACAAGTTGACATGTACATCCAACAAAGCATTTATGAGCTCTTACATGGCTCTTACATGCCTCTTGCAAAGGTCAAACCTAGCATTTAACTCTCAATTTCAAATTTGAATCTCCCCCTCTTTGGCACATTGACCAAAATGTGCTCATTCCTCATCCTACCACAAGGTGAAAAGTGGCTCCATCTCATTGGCTAAAACATTATCGCACATTGATCTCTTATGAGCACTCTCCCAACTTGAGAATGTATAAGTAGAGGGCTTATTCTTCATCCAATCCATCCACAAATCTCATGCGAATTCAATCTCTTCAATTGAGAACTGATTTTTTCCACTTCACTCCACAATCTTAGCATTTCATCTCCACAACTTGATCCACCAATCTTATGCAAAGTCACTCTCTTCAATTGAGAACTGATTTTGTGCATCTCATTTTATCTCCAAAGCATCCTCATCATTGACATTATCAAGGGTTGGGAAAGGGTCACTTCTCACAAGTGACACCAATCTACTATGGAATATATTATTCACTATGCTCAGGATTTCAACTAGTTTTTTTTGTTATGTTTATAGAGCATAAGTGATTATTTCATAAAGAATACCTTTTTATTTTCCTTCTTTTAATTAACTTCATGATGATACACATGGAATAGAGATAAAAGTTGCAGATATTTGGTGTTACACATACTACACAACTTCCAAACTCTACATGTCTTTATCTTTGCATCACATTCACACTATACTCACATACTTTGCAACATACTACATACATATTCACATCAACATCAAAAATAATCTTACAATTATACACATTACATCCACAAACACTTGCAATATCAATTAGGTCATCCTAACTAGATGTATCATGCATAATATGACTTGTCACCTCAAGATTCAAACACACACAATTCACACCTTAATTTAAAACCTTTTACACATCAAAATAGGTTAAAGGGGACCCATCATAACTCCATAAGACCAATAAACAGTTCCTTTAACTCCACACACCACCAAACGTATTAGGCTGGCTCTACTGATGGAGTAGCACTAAAATACACCAACTATTCATCCACAAATTGACACTCAAAGCTCAAAAACACTCACCATTTGGACCACATATACTATTGATACTTGTAAATAGTCCCTCAAATATGCATAACCAAATATTCTTCCATGGCGAAATGTAGATCTATCCTAACATGTACTCTATACTAGTAACACTATCACTAGTAGACCCGACACACTGTCATCATTATCTTCAATTCTAGAGGACATAAAGACATAAAAAAATTTATTTAGATTCCTCTAACATACACTAAAATTACCTTACAACTGTAGACCAAAATTTTTCAAGGTGGAGTAATACGAATCTAAAAACTGATACTTTGCACACACTAAACGCCTATATTATGGACTTAGCCAAATATCCAACACATTTTTTTTGTACTGAAGAAAAACTCTTGCATTTGCATACTAGATTTCCATCACCTCAATCACTTATGCTTCACCAGCCAACTATACATCAATCTTCACATTAAATCTCAATTTTGACATCAATGACAAAATTGTATTATGCTCATGCTGCCGACAAACATACCAATGGAAATCTCCTCAAACTTCCAACAAAGAGATTGAGAAATGTGGCTCCTCACATGTGGAAGGGAGATCTGAATAAAACCCTCTCACATGTGAGATATCACATTTGTAGTGTAATAGGTTAAGGTTTTACAAAATAAATGAATGGCTAGGATTTTATTATAAGATTTTAGGAATAAATGGGATTATTGTGATTAATTAAATTAATCATGTTTAGAAACGTGTGATGGATTGATTAGTTAATTTATTTATTTTAAACAACTAATTATATTGAGTTGGAAAAAGGAATTAAATATAAGATAGAAAAGTTAAGCTTTGATTGATTATAAATATATTGATTCATTGAACTATGGGTGATGAATAAGGTTAAAGGATTAATTAATTAAATAATTAAATAACTTATATATAATTAATAGTTGAAGGATGATAAGCAATGCTAATTAAATAATTGATTTTTTTAATTAATGTTAGGATAGGGTGAAGTTGAGTGTGGACATGTGGACAACTTTAGTTATCTACAATGTATTCATTAGATTTTAGAAATACATTGTGCATCCAACCTATTGTGTTTTGAATTTTAGGTGTTTTTATGCCAACAATCATTTTCATAAAATAGTATAGTAACTATATTGGCATGGTATATTTTTATTTTATTTTTCTAAGAGGTTTTAAAAAGATTGGCCCACTTTCATGATTAATTAGAGTAATTTTTATTTATCAAGTTCAAACAAAAGTGTACACATAGATAATTTTTATTAAACAAATTGGAAAAAAATTACAACTAAATTATGTTAAATATCATCCATTTTAATAGTCAAATACAAAATAAAATTACTATTCACTATTTGATATTGAACTAGATGATATTTAAAGTAATAAAAACAGATATATTTACATTAAACGTGCACTGTTGCCCCATATACAGTCATTTACTAAAACCCTAATAAAAGAACCTGCAGTAAAACCATTGCCGAGCAGCTCCGACTCTTCGATGAAGACACCATAAGAAAGAAAAGCATGGGATATCTTTATACAGAAGACACCCATAAATATTTTCATATGTACCACTTGCTTATGCTCACACCGTGGAAGACAAATGTTCACGACGACGCTCTTACTGGAAATCCCAAATAAACAATTCAAGGGCTATTATTGATAAAAGTAACTAAATCCGCTACAGTTTAGGGCCATAAAAATGCTACTGCAATAATCTATCTCTTCCGCCGTAGGAGGATAAATCGTGGGAAATTCTGGTAGAATTGACCCTGAATCTCGGGGGCTGCCGAAGAATTTTAGCTCTTCTAATCCACCAAAAAGTTCAGAAAAATTATCACACACTTGCACTCCGTCCTCCAATGAATCCGACTCGATTGCTGCTAGAGGAGCCGCTACATGGTGCTCGTTTTCCGTAGCCTTCTTTGGAAAAAGATGCTTATCAGTAACTGTTGAGGCGTGGGAATGACTCTCTGCAGATTGATCTTGAACTATACTTCTCTTGAACTGAATAGAATCGCTCTTCTTTGAGCCGACTGAACCTTTCAGCTTCTTGGGCGTCGGTTTCTTTCCAGTGAGCTTCTGGACTAGCGCACGAAAATTGGCCGGATCAGTGTCGAAAATCAGAGGAGCGAAAATTTGCACAATTCGAATGTTCGGGATGATTCTAGTGCTTGATGTCGTTCCGCCGGAGACAGTGCTGAGTTTAGATATTATGTGAGAAGGCTTGGCAGTGCCAACCATTGTCTTCGGCCTGCCCGGTTGCTTACCAGTAGATTTCATCCCTTTGTTACAGCTTCTTCTCCTATTGTACGATGCTCTATCAATTAATGAACTGTTTTGATGGCCACTTAGAAAGAGAGTTATTCACCCGCCTATCCATGGATCTTATTTTACTCTTTCTGGAATACTGCAAACACTCAGTGTAAAAGAAAGGATGAAGATAGTACTGCTGTAACAGGGCGGAAGAAGTGAAAAGTTGCCAAACGGGAGGAATAGATTTCGCGAGTGGCAGCCTAGAACAAACCCCTCTGGTTTATAGGTGTGGCTCATCAGGAAGATACGATCAATTATCTCAATTACTTCGTGTCGATTTCCCCCTCTTTTGCGTCCTTCCTGCTTTGAAGCTTCTAAGCAAATGACATATTTGTCTTCTATCGTTAGTCCCTACCTCCCCCGGACGATGAAATTGTACCTAATTTGTTTGACGGAGAAATAGATGCCCTCTAGAGTGTGGGGTAGCTGCGCGGTAGTTTCGTCCATACCAGAAATACACTGATTCCGTGGGCGGGGCGACTTTCCCAATACAAGAGGATAATTTTATTCGTGGGCCAATTTCATAGCTCTGCTGGTTCTTGAGATGTATCACAACTTTGAACCATCCGATTGCAGCTTTCATCTGCACTTTCATGTGTAATGGGTATGGAGAAGAGGTATAGAAGGTCAATTAGCACATTTTTTTTCAACTTTCAAATTAACCACTAACACAAGTTTTATTAACTAGCATTCCCACACGCACGCATGCAACAATTAGTTGATAGGGTGCACCACAAATGGTTATTCAATGGGAACAAAGAAACAAACCTTTTTTTTGGAATGCTATGTGAGGTATAAATAATCAGTAATATTTGAAATTGTTTGATTGAGTCGAGAAAGGGAAATTGTGCTAATAAGCGAGTAGGAAATAACGTGAGGTTTACTTCATAGTAGAGGGTGAATCTTATGATTTTGGACTTTACGTAGGATAAAGTAGGTGGAGTAGATCATAATGAACAGAGATATTGGAAAATCAATCAAACATATTGATACATATGTATTAAAGTTAAAGCCAACATATGTGTGTATTGGAAGATATCAATTTGAATAGCCTAACTTGAATATATTACAAATCAGTTAATTTTGGCATAAAGATTATTTTATATGTCTTCATTTAATTTGAGAATTGTAAAGAATTATAAATCCCATGTTATAGTCCACTTATCCATTCTTATCTAACACACAATGCATACTAGATTAAGAACCATTTCCATAAAACATGAAATTGGTCTTTGCATTTTGACATCAGAATTTATTAGTTGAAAATTGATTATGAAAATGTAAAATAAAATCATAGGTCATGTTCAACAAATCTTATTATTTGCAATATATTGAGTAATTTTAATTTTAGGTAATTAATCATGAATAACTTTATTTTTATTAATATGTAATATTTAATAATTTTAGTTATAATAGTTATTTAAAATTGATTTTATTTAATCATTCTAGGAATCACAAGCAAATGATAGATGATTGGGAATCCATAGTAAAATAATTCTCAATGAATATGATTTTTTAATCTATTTATTCTTAAAAAATTAGAATTGAAAAATTAATTAAAATTTTAAAGTTTCAATAATTAATTTTTTTGATAAAAATAAAATTTCTCCAAAATTTCAGGTATGATATAATGTTTTTGATAGGAGGAGAAATAGTTTTTGAATTGACCCAAAACCATATACAACAAGTTTTGAATGGAATTGAAACCATCAAGTTTTGAAGGGACCCGAAACCCTAACAAGGGTGGACAAGCTGCCTAAAGAGAATACAATAAAGCCTAGTAGTGAAACAAAGACAAACCAACAACCAAAATCAGTTCTCCAACATAGAACCCAGATACTATATGGATCTTGAACCCATTGGTTTTGACGGGACCAACAACCCAATACAACCAGGTTTTGGCAGGGACCTTGAACCCAAAAGAAAAGCCTGCAACAACTAGGCGATAGCATACCAGTCACTCAGGAAGATTATTCTCTCCATACAACTGGTAGAAAGAACTATGTTATATGTCTATAGAAGGAGAGCCCCAAAAGTAGACAAAATATTGCCCAACAACATCCCCTCTCCACCTCTATAGGAGAGATCATCACAAGAGCTCGAGGCTCCACGCATGTTGTATAAAAACCAATTGCTCACTCCACCTCTATAGGAGACAAGACCAAGCTCATCCAACCCAACATAGCCACAACACCCCAACATACCAACATTCCACCTCAACAGAAATGGGATCCTCCTTAATCCACATAATACACCTCAACCCAAGAGGGAGAGGCCTCCACCTCCAAAGGAGAGGCCTTCACCTCAAAAGAAGACCTAGTATTTAGAGAGAAGGAAGAGACTGCAGTGAGAAAGATGACCTTAGCAAACAATAGCAACAACAACATCTGGGTATTCAAAATTATCTTTTCTCTCAACAAGAAAAACCCATGATAACACTAGTGCAGCCCCACACCTAACCCAACAGAGCACAGGGAAGAGAACAACCTCATTTGAGTAGCACAACCACTCCATCTTATGGGACAACCACCCAAAATAGGCTCCAAGCCAAGATAATAAGCATTAAAGTCCATCTACCATTTGGAAACCACAACCGTGCCAAAAAAACCCCCAAAAGTTAGCCCCCAAATAGAGAACACATAGACGCATCGAACAACCTAGAGGAAGTGAGAAGAAGAAAAGGCCAACAAATAAAGCCCCCAACCCATCCTACTACATCAAGAAAACTAGAAATGCTTCCTTCCCTCAACCTGAAACCCCAAGGGACACCGAAGCAAACTGGCCACACTCCCCCCAAGAAACGGGAACAAAGAAGAAGGGGAAACACACCCACTAAAAAAAAACACAATGTGGCTTTCACAGACCTAATGTTGGCAAAAACCTCAAAAGATAGCCCCCAAATAGAGAATACATTGTAAGGAAAGCAAAGGTGCGGAAACAACATTCCTAACGTCAAAACCATAAGGGAGTAAGCAGATAGTACTTTTAATTTTCTAACTACAATCCAATTAAGACACACATGAAGGAATAAAAGAAATAGAGCAAATACACAAGGACAAATTTCAAACAATCGACTTTATGTGGGAAACCCTCGGGAATACCTCCTGACCACACCAAGCTGTATCTCTTTGTATTACAGTAACAAAATTACATACAATTAGAAAGACAACTTTCTGGTGTTAGTCACAGTAGCTTATTCTCACTGTTCAACCAGTTACAAACAATGCTCTCTCTTCACAACTCGATTCTCTCGCTCTATTCATTGTTATACAAGACATAATCAAATCTGCTTTAAATCTTCTGTGCATCCTTATTCGCCAATGCCAACCATAGACAGTTTCCATTAGAGTCTTGATTTTTCCCTGCATGCTATTTTTTCTAGCGCTGCAATAGTTACAAAAAACAATCGACTTCAGTTTGAAAAAAAACTCCTTCCTCTGATTCGACCATTAGGATGCCACACATGATGATCACACGGTCAATGACATTCAACTTTGTTGGCATATCGGTGAGACACTCACAGTGTCTCCCTGATGCCACAAAGTCCTCATATCGATATCGCTATAGCTTCCACGAGTCGGCAAGAAGCTATAACGAATGTATAAGTCACAACGAAACCATCGATGTCCACTTCGATCCTATCGGCGAAGGTTTCCCTTATCGACTAGACTCATATCGAATGTATAAGTCACAACGATCAGACATTCCATTGGAAATACCCTTCGTCTTCGCCAAGACCTTTTGCCGACAACCTTGTGCTACTACAAAGCCTTTCACCTATCGGCAAGACTCCCACGGTTTTGGTGAGACGTCATACTAAAACAAAACTTCCATCGAAAGTCACATTGTTGCCAAGACTCGTGCCTATCGCCGTGACCTTTCTCTGAGTTCCCTAAGTCTTACCGAAGACTTACTATCAGCAAGACTCATGACTTTCGCTGTGACGTTTCACTGAGCTCCATCATGTCTTATCGAGTCGGCAAGACATAAGCCCTTCGCCAAGACGTTTCTCCGAGCGCCCTAAGATAACTCAAAGACTTCTATCGGCATGACTTATGACTTTCGCTAAGACTTCCCAGCAAAGTCTTTTGTCACTGCAAAGTCACCACGAGGATACAATCTGTCGGCAAGACTTAGCTTCATCACTGAGACATCTCCCCGTGACCTGTGAGTTACTTTGACATTCGCCTTGACACCTGAGAGCAGCCATTGTCGGCGAGACATTACATACTCGCTGGGACATCTCACCGAAGCCCTAGCGTTAGCCGGATGTCGGCGAGACTTACACCATTCGCTGGGACTTCTCCCCAACACCCATGAGCTAGCCCGATTAGATCACACTGTTGCTCAAAGAAAACCATTCGCCAAAAGGTCATGCTGAAAACACAAAGTCACAGCGATAGACTTTGTTGGCAAGACTTCAACCCTGTCACAGCGATAGGATCATTTCAAGAGCATCAGAACTGTTAGTTGCCCAGACATGAACACTGTCACAGTGACTTTTCCCTTTAGGAGTTTCATGTTAGTAAGGATTGAGGCACATATTCCAACAGTTTACATTTTAAAGTTCAATTTTTACAAATTTTCCTATTGAAGGCATTTAGTGAATAAGGTGCTCCTTCACTAATCTTCCCCTTTAGACAAAGATGATTTTAATTGTGCTTTAGGAGCCATAACACAAGAATTTTACAAAGTAGGGTTTATGGTTTCTTGGAACAAAAATACAGTTTAGATAAGGGTTTGACATAGATTACAACAATTTAGGACCAACCATTTTTTTTTTTATGAATGTCAAACCTTAAAATGCAGAATCAAGAAAAACCCTAATTGACTCACAAGTTTGGGAAACCACAACTTTTTAGTAATTCTAATGGGAAGATAGTAATTCACTTACTGGTTCTTTTTGTGGTTTGGTAACCCTAGCCTCAACATCAAAAAATCCTGAAAACCAAAGCATGAGCTCTCCAAGTGTGTAGAATATCCTTCACAATGATCAATTATGCATTCAAGGTGGGTTTTAATAGCTATGCAACCTCCTGCTTCGGTACCTTGACATCCTTTCAGTTATTAAAGCTTGCTTACATGAAGCAGAATGACTCACTTACCCTCAAACTGAGCTTAAAATGATATCCATTGATCACGTGAGTGCATTAACTGATGAACAATCCAGATTTTGTCAACTTGATTTGAAAAAACTAACTATACACAACTATAATCCTCATCAAATTTTGGAAAGCCACATGGAACTGCTCACTAGTGATATGCAAGCTCCACCATTCCTTTTTTGTTTCATCTAGAATCCACATGTTTTCTTGCCCTTTCCCCCATGAGTCTGAACCCATGCACAACTTCCATCAGTGAGGAGATGAGGATGGGTTGGGATTAAATCTCACTTCCTCTACATACTCACATCTTAATCTAGACCAATTTCTCACAACCTTATTCTCCTTACACAATCAACTCCCAAAATTAAAATATCAAGAACATGTGCATTATATCTTCCTTTAGTAGCACAAACTTTATTTTCTATGCCCTATGTTGAAATATTTTGATTAATATTTTCCCTTTACTTGAATGCTTCCAAACCCTCTGGGTTATTCCACATGGCACTCACCTACCACCCTATTGAAAACATAATAGTAAGGGTGGGACCCACATGGGATAGTGGGGAGTGGTCAATATTGACCCACACCACTTACTATAGACTGTTGATTCCCTTCAATGCTTCACATGCTGACTTCTTGGAAACACTGGGCCCATAGTCAGACTCGACACGCAATAGCCACCCACCAACCCACTCAAATATCTTAATGAAGAATGAGACAAAATAGGCATGTAGGGAACGGTTGAGATGCAACCACATTAATCAATGACCACCGTTGATTTTCCTTTGAATACCACCAACAATCTTCAATAAAGATACTGGGCCCACCAATGCATATGACACATGGCCTACACCCACTAGCCAATGAGAATAAAATAATAGGAAGTAAAATAGAATGGGCATGTGGGGAACGACCAAGATCCTATTCTAAATGATCGAATGATCATCAAATATTTTCACATCTGCACATGCCAAAATAGTTAGTTTTAAAAGAGAGACCCGACTAGGTTGGAAAGAATACAACCCATGGGATTAAAAACTTAAGGCGCAAATGATTTTAGAAGAAAATATTTAGCCCGATTTCAAAAATTAAAATAATGGCCCAACATATGACAACCGACAAGACCAAACCAAAGGGTTGGTTACTTCATGTATTTTAGTGGCATAAGACATGACTTAAGAGACCGAAAATCAGCACAAGGAGTCAACAGAGAATTAAAACCTTGGCGAGGATATATAAACTCAAGGGTTTTTCAAGATGGGTCCAAGATAACATAAAACCCTTGAATAGTGATAGTAGACTTAAAAACTAATCCCTCAGATACAGATTTGAACCCAAAATATAGTAGAGGTGTTTGGGAGAAATGTTTTTTCTTTGTATTTCTCCACAGAGTAGTTTCAATTCTTGTAGATCAAGAAGGGTGCTAATATTGTTTTTATTTTTCTTTAGATGAAGTTTCTTGAGGTTTGGTGCTTTGGAAGTCAATTTCTTGAGTTACAATGTATGATGAAATTAATTGAATGTATTGGGTGCATATATTCTTCAAGTGAAATTTGTTGTGAATACATTTTTTGATTTCCAAGGTGTGTGTGGAATATTATAGATCAAGTTCAAGTGTTATGCGGTGTTCACAAGTCATCTTTGGATTTGAGGAAGTGTGTGCTTAATTGTTTAATGGCATTAACATAGGCTCGGTTGACCTTGGGTATTCACAATAATTACAAAGATGCTTTGATGTTTATGGAAGAATGGCATAGTATGTATGAGTGGATTTAGGTCCTAGCTAAGGTGTGTTGTGGTCTACCTTCATTCCTTTACATTGCGAGAATATTTTGGTGCTCACTTAATTTGAATTTTTTTGGTTGAGGTGCATAGATGGCCTTGGAGAGTGCTTTCAAGATTAAAGATGGTATAAATAAGTGTTGATTTGTTGAGTGATGACAAGATATATGTGAGAGATGTGAATGAAATGAATTGTAGAGTTGTAGGGTTCAAATTTGTGAAGTGTAGTGCGAGATTTCATGTGTTCGATTATTGGATGTAGTGAGTAGAACTTGTCTACAATTCTTTAGTAAGACTATGAAGGTGTTGGTGATGTTGTAGTGGACTTTTCTATTGCATTAAGATGGTTTTATCATTGTAAAACTCTTTTGTATCTTATTTTATATTTTTCTAGTGAACCTTTCTTTCTTTGAGGTAGTGTTCCCTCTGGTAGTAACGCTCTTCTATATCTTATTTTCTATTTTTGTAGTGAACCTTTGGCAATGAGCCTTTCTTTTTTTTGGGTAGCAGTCCCTTTGGTAGTGAGCCCTATTGTATTTTGTGTTGATATTACTTTATATTGTGAGCTAATCCTCATCATGGTTTTTTCCATCATGGGTTTTCCACATAAATCTAGTGTTTCTTTGTCTATGGTGTTGATTTGGTTTTATTTTTGTTATCTACTTTCATGATAAATCATTCCAACAGATTAAGGATTAATTGGATTACAGTGGATCTGAATTTTTTTTAGGGTTTTAAAGATGTAAGGTACAAATAATTCACCCACCCTCTTAGTTGTCTTGTGCATTCAAAAATTGGTATCAGAGCAAGGTTCCTTAGAAGAAATCTTAACTAAATGAGGTAGATCTAGGATATAATGCAAGAAAGATGTTCCTATATATGATGGATCAAATTATGCTTTGTAGAAGGAAAGGATGGAATGTTTTCTAGTTTTTCTTGGATTTTGAATCTAGAGGTCTATCGAGAGAGTTTATAATATTTATACAAATGGTCTGAGGACTAATGATGAGATCAAGTCCTATGAAAACAATGGTAAATAAAAGTATGCTCTCTCTTAAGTGGTCTTGGAAATTCTGAATTGGTGAAAATTATGAATCTAAAAACTACTAGAGAAATTTAGGTAAAGTTAGAAAGCATTTATGAAGGCGAAGATAAGATCAAGCAAGCTAAGATGCATAATTTTAAAATAATGTTTGAGACCCTGC
Organism: Sequoia sempervirens; assembly: GCA_007258455.2. Taxonomy (NCBI): domain Eukaryota; kingdom Viridiplantae; phylum Streptophyta; class Pinopsida; order Cupressales; family Cupressaceae; genus Sequoia; species Sequoia sempervirens. The sequence continues at coordinate 153,575,887 of VDFB02270651.1, forward strand.
AAATGTCTAAATATGAAAATGTCACAAGCTACTTGCAAAAGGTGGATGAAGTTGTCAATGATATCAAAGGTCTTGGTGGGGGAACTAAAAGAAGAAGAAGAGGTAAAAAAGGTACTTAGAACTCTTCCTAAAGCTTATAACCATAAATTTTCTACTATTGAAGAATGAAAAAATTTGAATCAATATACCAAAGATCATTTGTATGGTTCTTTAATTTCCTTTGAAATGAGAGAATTCAATACAAGTAGTGCAAAAGTTGAGACTACTTTTGAGGCTAGAAAATCAGAGAAGACTATGGAATCAAATTAGGAGGATTTTGATGATGTAGAAGCTAACTTTGTGAAGAAAATTAAAAAGGGTACTAGAAAGTACTAAGGTAAGTTTCCTTTCAAATGTTTTAGGTTTGGAATGATAAGTCATTATGCTTCAAGATGTCCATATAGAGGTTTGAATGAACAAAATAGGGAGAACAAAAGTAAGATGATTAAGAAAAGCTATTATGTTAGAGAAGACACAAGTATATATAATGATGAATTTGATTATGGAGATGATGAGGATGGTAAACACTTATTCATGTATTTAAATTATGAAACTAATTCTACTAACTCTAGGAGAAGTGTTAAGGAAAGGACTTCAGAAGCAAGTGTTAATATTGAAGGCACTTTGGTGTCTGATTTTTATGCTAGACAAGAGAAGAACTACTAGATCATTGACAGTGAATGTTCTAATCATATGATAGATGAAAAGTAATTTTTTTAAACTTTAAAAATATGGAGGATTAGTTAGGTTTTTTGGTGATACATCTACTAAGATATGTGGAAAGTACAATTAGTTTTGATGGAAAACATAATAATGATGATGTTCTTTGTGTTAAGGGTTTAAGAAATAACCTCTTCTGTTGGGAAAATTTCTAGAAAAGGGTACAATCTTATGTTTTAGTATGATTGTTGTGAGATCATAAAAAGCTCTAGAATTGTGATTCTTATGGGAAGAAGGACAAATGGAAATGTCTATCAGCTCAAAGGTGTTGATGGTTATTGTTTCATGACTTAGATCATTGAGAGTTGGCTATGACATAGAAGAATGTGTCAAATAAATTTTGATATCTTAGTGATTATGAGTTCACTTCAAGATATGAGAGATCTACTAGACATTACAAACCCTATCAATACTATCTATTTAAGGAATTTCCACTTGAAAAAAAATTGAGAAGAAGTTTCAAAGTCAAATAACAATCTTCTATCAAATTTTTGGAATTGGTGCATACAAATCTTTTTGGTCCTCCTAGAGTAAGAAGTCTTAAAGGTGATAGTTATTTCATACTATTGATTGATGATTATTCTAGAATGACATGGGTTACTTTTCTCAAAAAAAAATCATAAACTCTAGATAAGTTTAAAACATTTAAATTTATGGTTGAGAATGAAATGATATGAAAATAAAATGTTTGAGGTCTAACAATAGTGGAGAGTTAAGCTCCAATGAATTGAATATCTTTTGTTAGAATCATGGAATAAAGATGCATTTATCTACCCCTAGGACTCCTCATCATAATGGAGTGGTTGAAAGAAAAATAGGACTATTCAAAAAGTTGCAAGGATAATGATGAAAGAAGGAAATCTACCAAAATTCTACTAGAGAGAAGCAATTCATACTACTATTTATATACTTAATAGATTGCAAGAAAGAGAAAACAACACACAAAATTCTTATGAGCAATGGTATGGAAGGATTCCTACTATCAAGTAGTTCAGAGTGTTTGGAAGCAAATGCTATATCAGAAGAGATGAAGAAAACTAAGGAAAGTTTTATGTAAGATCTGTTGAAGGTATCTTCATTGGATATTCTACTAAAGGAAAAGATTACTAGTGCTACAAAAAGAGGCTAAGAGAGATTGTTGAGAGTGCAAGTGTCAAGGTTGATGAAGAACTAGAAAATAATTCATTGGTAATAGATGGATATGAATCAGATGAGTCTTCTTATAGAGAAGAATAAAAATATAAGGAAAAAATGTGTAGATTGAAGAGGAAGAAACTATAGAAAAGGTTGCTAAAAATCCTAAGTATGTGCAAAAGAAAAGTTCTCAAGAATAGATCATTGATGATAAGAGAAAGGGTGTACTAACATGAAGGAAATCTACTAAGAATAGATAAATCTATGTTTAATTTCTAAAATTGAACCAAAAGTAGTGATTGAAGCATGCAAGAATGAGCATTGGGTCAAGCCTATGGAAGAACTAATGCAAATTGAGAAAACCCAGACTTGGAAACTTATCCCAAGACCAGCAAACAAGAATGTAATTAGAACTAAGTGGGTATTCAAGAACAAAGTGAATGAGAGTGGAGAAGTGGTAAGAATCAAGGCAAGGCTTATATGTAAATGTTACTCACAAGTAGAAAGAATAGACTTTGAAGAAAAAATTTCTTTGGTGGAAAGAATGAAAGCTATCAAGATGTTTCTAGCTTTTGCAGTTGAACCAACAATTTTGTGGTTGCTATATGCTTCTCTTGCACTCTTAGGATCTTTCACCTAAAAGGAGAGAGATAGAACCCCAAAATTGAAGTGGTTCACACAAATACAAGATTATATGATATCAATATGACTAAATGTAATGTTGTAAATTCAAATAACTAATGAAATTGATTGAGTATTTATTGAAAACCTATGAAATATGTAATGTCTAAAAACACAGTGAGGTTTGCAAAAATGAACTAAAACATGAATAAATGAATAAAAATTTGAAAGAGGTTGATCATAGTGCACCTCGAGGTAGATTGAAGATCTAAGAATATTCTAGAATGCTGGTAAAATCACTACAAATCACTAGTGGGGATCATTCGCCAGTGATGGCAAATCAATCCTGCTACTGGTAAAATCTCCTGAAACAGGCTTCCGACTGTCAGGAACTGGAATTTGAAAAAAATCACCTTTTCCAGCCTTAAGGTGGGACTCATTCACCACCGATGATGAATTATACCTCTCCCAAAATTCTATGAGATGAAAGGTCAATTCTGTAGCTCCATATTTGCAATTGTCTTCTTGTCGGGTTGACATAGTCAAATCTGTAGAAAACAGATTGTAGGTTGTCTCCAAGCTTGAAATATGGCTGATTTGACTTGAAACACTTTTTTGACTTTTTGACCACATTTCAACACCTAATTGCTTGAAAAATATGCATACAAAAGTCTACAAATACACATGCAAAAGTTGAAAAATGGTTAAGGGTTAAACTATAGGGATTTTCCTTCGTAGAATCTTACTTTGGTAATCAAACCCTTAATGATGAAATGGAATGAAATGAACAAGGAAAGATAAATAAAAAATGAAAATGTGCTAAACTCACCACAACCTTGTTGAAGAAATCTAAAGATATATCAATGGCTACTCCAAGATGGTTGATGAATGCTTGATTAAATGATGCAAAGTGCTTAAATGCTAATTGATGAATGCAAGTGAACTTGATGATCGAGAGATTGATTAGGTGTAAAATGAGAAGAAAAACACTTATTTATATAGATCTATTCCCTAATAACCCAATGATACCTCATCATAGGACAACATAAGGTAACTTTGAATAAAAACCCGAAAGAAAATTTGAATTATTTTGATTTTGGAGCCAAGAGGGAATCATTCACCACCCATGGTGAATGGGTCTCACCTTGGGCTTGTAAGTGGGTGTCAAGAATTAAGTGGAATTTAATGTTGTTTGTCGGGTTTACATTCAAATATACACTTAATTATGCGTTATGAGTGTATAAAGGGGTCAAATAAAGCATAAGAATGGTGTAAACAGTGAAATTAAGCCTAGAAAACCATGAAATCTTGTTACAAGACTTTACAACACTTTAAAATAGGACTTGAAAAATAATGAAAATGTGATTTTTAGATGAATTGTAATGAGACGAGTCGAGAAAAATGTAGAAATGTGTTACAACACTTCACAAAACCTTCACAAAACACCATGATTTGAATATTTAAGACCTAATGTGAATGCATAAGTTACATTGCAACATTAAATTAAAGCAAAATAGACCAAGCATCATGAGCCAAAGACCTAAAATACCATGAAAATGTCAATGATCCATTTTTCTATGGTACATTTAGCCCCCACTTTAGTGAGAGGATGAACTTGCTTCAAACTCACACTAAATTATCCATGCATATCGAGAAGGATCCAAATAAACTTATGTTAGCAAGATGGAATAACAACGAACAAGAGGGATGACCAAGCCCCAGGATGAAGATCCCATACAAATCTAAACACAAGGACAAAGGAACACACAAGTGAAAGAGAGAATCAGATGAAGCTTCAGTCGTCTATCCAACTAGTTGTGGATTAGATCTAGGTTGATTGTGAGAAATAGAGAATGCATACTCACTTTGGGGCAACAAAGTGATGGCGACCCTGGGTGAGAGAACTAAAGGTAAAGTACATATACTATTTGGTATGCACTCCCAAACACATAGGTGGCTGTATAGGAGTTGTTATACGGAGAATGGGTTTCTCGGCTCAACCATGTGAAGTTATGCTTCCCTGTGCTTTAACAAGGTTCCATAAGGGAAAATGTCAGTTCGTGCTTCATGAGACAACCAAAGGTCTGTATGATTATAACTCATGAACAAAGAGAAAGGTACCACAGGCATGCAAGTTGCGTTATGCAAGGTGGGAAGAATGTAAAATGCAAAAAATGTAACATGTAAAAGATGTTCAAAGGAGTCTTGTTAAGTTAATGCAAGGTATATTACTTAGGGAAAATTGTGTCTAATGTCTCCAAGGGAGGACCAATCAAAGAATAAAATTTTCACAACTTAGGGGATGCAATGCATCACATCAGGGCCACTAAGAGGTAATATGCTAAGATAGATCCACACTTATAGATCACACCTAATGTCATCCACAAAGTGACAAGCGCGTGTATGAGTGGCGAGGCTACACTAAGAACCCGGGAATGCAAATGAATTATGCCAATGTAATGCCCCCACTTTAAAGGGTGCACACCATTATGTGACAATTCCTTTAAAATGAAAAGAGAGGAAAATGCAAAAAGTAGAAAAACAACACATGAGAGCCAACTTGGAGAAACCCTATGCCAACTCATATATGTTTCCAAGTAAGGCTAATTCATGTAAATGAAAAATTAAAAAAAGAAAGGGGAGTTGTCCCCAAGAAAGGAGCACACCAAACACATAAGGGATCTATGTATTTTGGGTTAGTATGTTCATTGTTGCAATGTTTTGATTAAAAAGCTTGGAACTGGAAGAATGACACAAAGAGAGTGAAAAAAAAAAGAAAAAAATTATGTTTGGGTCAACATGGAAGACGTTGGTATAATAGCTGTATCATCCCAAAGAGAAAAAAATACAAGCAAAAGAAAACAAAAGGAAAAGAGGAAAAAAAATATTTTTGGGTCAACATGGAAGGAGGCGTTTAGGTCTCAATGCCTTTACATCATCGAAAGGATAAACACAAGAAAAGATAAAAACAAAAAGGAAAAGGAACTTTTGGGTCAACATGGAAGAGACATAGGGAATCTCAACGCTTTGCATCATCCCAAAAAGGAGAACACAAAACAAAAGCGAGAAGGGAAATGAAAAATGTACAACATATAGAAGAATAGAGGTATAAATAGAGGAAATGCTCAAAGAGAAAGAACATTAAATGCACATTACAAGGGAACACATTACGCACATACAAGTGAACCAAAGAAAAAGGGAAATGTAAAAAGGAACTAGTAATGGAAATGTAAGTCAACCTTTAACTGAGTTATTGACTACACAATCTTAAGTACTCTAAGTGAAAGGTGAGTAACACGGTTAAGAGACAAAGGACCAATGCATTATGAAGACAAGGCTAACAACTTCTTGCCTCCACAAAGTGTAAGCCAAGAATGAGCCAAGATAGATGATGGGAAAGGATCATGGAATAGTGAGAATGGAAAATTCTACAACTATGACATGATAAGAGGGATTTGGTGTAGAGTATATGTGCTATCTGATAAATTCAATAAGTCCAATATCCTTATGTTTATCCAATATACGATATTGTAGACACGTAAAATGTACCAATTGATCTTATACACCTTATCCTAATATTACTAACACCGCTTTGTCGTGAATCATCTCCATTACTAATCATTTAATCGAATAATATGTATTTGATTAAATTCATCACATTTCATCTCTTAATTAAATAAATCATTATTTATCTGATTAAGTCATCATCTCCTGTTGATTAAATAGATCATTTTATTTAATTAAACTTATAGTCTCTATTTAATTAAATAATTCATTTTATTTAATTAAATTTCTAAAGTCATTCTATTAAATTAAATAAATCAATCTTTCTTTAATTTAATCTAGCATCATCTCCTTTTATTTAAATAAATAAAATCTTTATTTAATTAAGTCTAAATCATTTTCCTCTCATTTTGATTTATTTCAATCCAACATCTAAATCAAAATGGTCAAATCTATTAGTGTAATTAATATTTAATTACATTTGCATAAGTTTACTTGGGTAATATTTGAATTCCTAGGTTATTATTTTCATCCTTATCTTGTTGAGCTATCTTGTTGCTCAAGATAAGATTAGGGTTATGCATACATTGCTTTTATAAAGCAAATCATCTCATGTAATTATTGAATTCCTGAATAATATTATTTGCACATCTTTTTACAAAGCTTTTTCTTTTTCTTTTTTTCTCTTATGTCGAAGGATTTTTGGTTTGCATGTCTGATC